>OZ026617.1:45749319-45833319 GCA_964020975.1 Hermodice carunculata
ATTAAAGGCGAATAAGAGGTTATGATTGTGCCTTCCCGCCTAGCCATCACCAGTGAACTCTGGACAAATCCCTATCTGGTAAGAGCCCACGGATTCAAGTACAACTCTTTGTGAAGACCCTAAAACTTCGCACAAGATGCCCTGCTGAACTGGAGACTGAAAGGTGTCAAATCAAGTGTGCGTTTATTTATGCAGAGTTGGCACAGCAGTTACAATCTCCAGCAACGAAGCCTGTCTGGGCCTGTGCTGTCGGTTACCCCGCTGTGAGACCAAAGGCTTCATCAAGGGACGCCCATCATACATGATAGGGACTTGACTGTGTACACAGCTGAGGATTCATTCGTTCACAAAGTACATGGCCAAGTGCACAGAAAGACTAAGAGGGTTTGAGCTCTGGTTAACCCTGTGGGTCTCACCAATCTTTGACTCACAAACAGGTGCACTACCTTCTTATAGTAAGAAGAAATTGATTGGATGTAGCAGGTGGCTGCTGCGAAGTCTTTTGTTTCATAATGAAGTGAAACGCGTGCTTTCTATGTGGCTGACTATCTGATATATCAAACATAATATGACAGGCTATTTTCTTTTGCATCTGTATCAATCACGGACAAAGCAGGTCATTTGATTTTAGTAAGAAGATTCACCTCCCTTCATTTTCGGTTTTACTTCATTTCATATCATGATCACATCCACTGGTACGAACGTGAATCCAATATTCAAGACCACATGACCTTCAGAAATGAAAAATTATTGGAGCTATAGCCTCGTACGCTTGCCACCTTTCCAAACTTCAGGTGTTCAGGTGTAAGTCCACCAGCATCAAAGGAGCACCGAAAATATGTATGTTTTGACCACGGAACGGCTGGCTCTTCAACCAGCAACCTCCGGCACCACTCACCTATAATATTATTTTATTTTAGGCTTTTCCCATTATGCCAAGGGCCTTTAGGCCCCGATACTGGGTATTACGCATATATCAGCCTACCTAAATGCAAATTTATGCAAAATAGGTACTTCTTAGCAAACTGTTACCAATTAAAGGGAGCCTCAAAGTCTAGCTTGTCTTGAGTCTAGTTTCATTCGTCACGAGCTCACGTATTATATGTTAGAAAGGTTTGCAGGTCGTCAGGGTTAAGCGCGTGAAGCACAGTTGACTCTCTCAGTGCCAAGTTTTGACGGAGTCAAGTTTGCCTTCGCGACGAAATAACCTGATGACTTGGAGCATCCATACGATCTCACTGTCTTTCAGTAAACTGCAGAAACGCTGGTATTTGAATGAAAGGTCAGTTTACAAGATATAAAAATCTGGTTTCGTCATGTCAAATTCAGAATACGTCAACTTTTGTTCAAAAACACAATGAAAGAGTTAAAAGCTAGACCCAGCCTGACGCAAGTCTCCGAACCTGAACTTGCCTCGTTTGGCTTATGTTTCAACATTTAATGAATCAGCTCGTTATTCAAGTGAATTAGCAGCTTGATAATATGGCTAAAGTTTCAGAGGCTCCATGTTAACACATATGAAAGCTGGCCCCATTAACGGTATTCGAATAAATTTTTACAAAAGTGACTTATAAAAAGTTACTCCTATGATATCAAGCCTGTCCTCAAACATACAACTATGAGTTAGCAGATGAATATGATCTCAACATGGCTGCCGTATAACCTCTGATGTTGGGATAATACAACCAAAATGCTCGCTTTATCTACCGTCCATTATAATCAGTTACATGACAGCATTGTATACACAAAGGTCACGGACCACTTATACCATAAACGTGGAATACCTGATAATGTTACAAACCTGCATCACGTTCGTAAAATCTTATTGGTGTGCATATAACCTCGAGTTACCTAACAACTGTTTCATACGAGTTCCCGAATGCAAAAACATCATCTGTGAAATTACTTTTCATTTCCGGAGTAGTTTTAGTAAAAAATATGCAAACTATATTGATGTTTTTGCAACGAGGTGCATCAAAGTCATGCATGTGGCCGATCATAAATGATCCGACAATAAACAGCAAGAAACTGTTTTGCTGAAATTCACAGACAACCAGGAGGCTTTTCGCTAGAATCGATCGTGTTAGAGGTTTTATGAAACAATTTGCTGATACTTGAAATACCAGGCAGCACAATTAAGGAATTCCCTGACTTGGCTCGGTCTCTGTATATGAGTAACCTGACAGTTATCTGTGCTGAGCCATATTTAGCGGTGTTCAGCAGTGTAGCTTGTCACTTCAATTTTCTAACAGTTGGCTTATCACCTGACTCCAATACTCAAATCTTAACCTTTCCCTGGCCTAATCGTCCTTCAACACTTGAAAAACACAAGTATCATCTGACTTTTGTGTGTGTGGGGGGGGGGGGGTATGTTTTAAGCCTTTGTGAAAATCTTTGAATAAAAGTTTGAGAAGATATCAACCGGGCCACACAAGTCAGCAGTTTACCCCGGGGGTTATAACAAGTAATGCTGTTGATTCAGTCTATCAATGTGCCTGAACTAGTTATTCCCCAGCTGAATTAACGCGCGTACATTGCACTCTGTAGACCAACTATCTGCTGGTGTGAGTTTTTTTTTTTTTTTTTCTCAATAAGCAGCTTTTCGACAACATACTGTTACATATTCATGAGAAAATAAAAAACAAATTAGCAAATTTTGTCAATATTTTCCGAAGGACAGGTGTACCAAACATCTAAAGAAACCGCATTTCACGCCCCTACTGTTTCTTGCGTTGTTTGTCGGAGCGGTTCAATGCTTTGCGTGTGATTAAAGTAGTATGTGTTTGCAATCGAAATGTTTACACCATGTGGATAAAGATTTGAATGGAAATGTCGTAAAGAGACTGCTTTTTCAACTATAAGTGTGATAATTATGTCTGCGTGCCAACACAGACATTCTTTTTTCTTCTTTCTTTCTTTCTTTCTTTCTTTCTTTCTTTCTTTCTTTCTTTCTTTCTTTCTTTCTTTCTTTCATTCTTTCTTTCTTTCTCTCTTCCTCTCTTTCGATCTTTCTTCTTTACCAGCAATTTTGTCCGCGACAATTTTTCTAGGACACTTTTACATTTGGAAACTCTAAACTTGCCATGATTATTTCTCTGGACATGAAGTCGTGTCTTTTTATGAAGAGGGGTGATGATTTTGAAAATTATACAAATTGGGGCCATTTGAAAAATTAAATGTTGAAACGGATTGTATAGGCTCGTAGGCAGGGGAGGTTCGGTGGGTTCGTACTAATCAACCTTTTCAAACGCACCCCCATCCCTTTACAAAGAACCCGCTTGTTTATTTCATTTATTGCATGCCAGCATAGCCGGGGAACGCTGTCAAACATTCTGAAGAAGCAGAGAGTGGTGCCGTATTTGGACACATATTTTTCGAAGTATTTCGGGGGAGATGTTCCTGACATCCATAACCTGGCCTGAACCCTATGCAGCTCTTTCCAGATATTCTTTCTAACAAACGATCCCTTCCCCTTGGGGAAAAACAAAAACAAAAACTGGCTATGGGAATGTTTATGATGGTAATCCTACAACGAGGAAAGCATTAACGTACATCACTCAATATTCTGTATCACAAAGAGTTGCATAGAAAACGCTTTGTTTCGAGCTGTTAACATGCATTTTACCAGCAGCAGTCTTTCGAGTTCACGTCCAGATTTAAAAGCAAATTGGTAAAGTCGTAGTGTACTTGCAAACTGCCGCGACCACCGGAATATGTACATTGGCTTGTTACTCGCATGTTACACCCAGTATACCTGCTTCCAAGATCGTTTCGCTCTGTGAACATGTTGATAAAACCAGAATATTGCCGCAATTTCCAACACCTGAATTACGAAAGATTGGTTAAAAAGTGATGCTGAGCTGCTATCTTAACGACGATTACCTGCGAGGAGGGCGAAATAATCTTTTATCTACCTTGCCAAAAAGCTGTCTGGGTCTGGCTAGTGCTCATCCCCACAAACCCCCACTGCTTGTCGTGTTATGTCACTTGTTAAGACGCGACAACCACTTAGGCAAACCGCCTGCCAAAGGGAAACAAACTTATATAACGTAGGGTGATCTGCCCAGCTTATCTCTGTTTGTCATCGTCCACATATATCCCATCACAGTTGCTCTTGTTTCCGCGTTAGCATACACGTCTACGTTATGATGTATTCCTTTAAAATATCTCTACGTTGCTCAAATTCTCCGAGCAAGTTTGGCTAACCTGTGCGTACTAAGTTTTGGCTCGTAGGTAAACTCTGTCAAATGCAACCAGGCTGACGGCCCATATTGTTCAACTAACATGCGTCCGAGTTCAGGGTCATTTTGCAGTGCCATTTTCACTTTAACGGCGTTGTGAGGGTGAGCAACTATAAATACTACACCTATTACACGAGGATGAGAAAAGAGTGAAGAAGAAATCACCTGCGACAAGGTCATAGCAAATCAAACAATTATTTCCCAGGACTTAATTTTGTGGGGAACCCTAAAATTTCAAAAGTGCTGTCAAATGTATGTCTCATGTACAGATGTTCGCTAACAGAGGATTACACATATCAGTATAAATAAACTTCAATAAACTTTATCGCTGTGTATACCCTTGCGGGCTCATAGCAGGCAATAAGTGAATAGAACATACATCATCTGAGCAAGACATGGTAAAATATGCGAGTAGAAAAGCAAGAATTTGAATTTCTGTGTAACCATAAACTATGGTATAACTTACACATCGGCCTCAGGGTCAAACTCACGTTTTAGAGGAGGGGTTCAAAGGTCTAATGTGGTTAACAAATTGTTCTTAGAACATTTTCCATCGGGAATGTTTTAACAGAAAATACTTCCACCTTTAATAGCGTTTTTGTCGCACGTAGAACAAAATATCTTTTCCACTGGATCATTTGTGCATCTGTAAGTTTCTGTTTTGGACGTAAGTAATTTCGAGAGTACTTCTTCCGAAATTTATATAAATCGTATAAATTTATTTCGGAAAGCTACCCCTTTGACACGGAGGCACCGCAGACCGGGATACGTCCATGATAGCATAAAATGAGAAATATGTACAAACCAACATACATCTAAGACGTCCATGACAGCATAGTATTTAAATACTCGTAGAATTATCAAACAATTTTACATCTTATACCCTTTTTATTTCCTATATGTACACAATTTTTGGCCAGGTTGTCCCAAAATTAGTCTTCAGTTCAAACTTGCACTCTCTTTTGGGTTCGAACAAGTGTACACACACATTTGCGCGCACACACACATAGACACAGACAGACATACATACATACACAGAGACAACTCTGTCTCTCTCTCTCTCTCTCTCTCTCTCTCTCTCTCTCTCTCTCTCTCTCTCTCTCTCTCTCTCTCTCTCTCTCTCTCTCTCTCTCTCTCTCTCTCTCTCTCTCTCTCTCTCTCTCTCGCTCTGTGTCTCTCCTCCCCCCCGCCCTGCTTTTGCGCGCGCGTGTCTGTGTGTGTGAGTGTGTGTGTGTGTGTGTGTGTGCGTGCAAACGAGGAAAATTATTACTGTGAAGTGAAAAATTGTAAAACGCTTTTTTTACGACGCCCTTGCCAAAATGCCTGGCAACTGCCTTGCCATTTAAAAAGTTTTCATAAGTGGAGTTAAAGGTGAAAGCCATGTTCTTGAGGCTTTGATGCATGATATGTGTTTCTGGATTTCAACTCTAAGGGATGTTGGCATGTATTTGAAAGTACTTGACAAGCATTGACATAGTATCAATAGCGATAAGTCTTTGCTTACTGAGAAAACCTTCTTAACAAATGTGTTGGGGGGAAGCCAAGTGTCTACTCATACCCTCCAATCAAAGTCCTTTAATCTTTCACGGCTTTTTCGTCGAGTTTACTACGTATTTTGCGGGACAAATGGCAAGTCACGAGACTTTGCTCTTAGCAAGGGGACAGTGCAATCATTATGTGCACACACACACACACACACACACATTTTGCATACGCACATACATACATACATACATACATACATACATACACACACATACATACATACATACATACATACATACATACATACATACATGCATGCATGCAAACATATACATTTGTGCTGAGGTATTTATATGATCCTTTCGATGATCCTATTTGCCATGTGATGTAATTCCTGACACATATTCCCACCACATTACGAATGGACCGCCTGCTTCATTTAACAGCGGAACAAAAAACAATGGCGGTTTGCTTTATGGCTTCACGCGGCTTGTAAAAGTATGCCTTGCTGAAAAAAACATACCTGTTCCTGCATATACGTTCTCCTGCCAGTGAGCAAAATAGAGTATGCACGATAAAATCCCCCAGATCTTTGACACAATAAATCACGATGTTCTGAAATTTAAGTTGGAAAGGTATGGTATTGTAGCTAATGAATTATCTTGGTTTTATTCATATTTGACTGATAGACGGCAGAAAGTAGTGTGTAATGGGAGGTCGTCTAGTGAAAGTAATGTTACTATAGGGATTCCCCAGGGGTCCATTCTTGGACCCTCCCTCTTTCTTTTATATGTTAATGACATGGTTCAATATGTGAACAATGGGTCTATTAACTTATTTGCCGATGACACTATTCTCTATACAAGTGGTTATACTATACAGGAAGTAACGAATGCCCTACAGAAAAATTTAGATAATGTGGATTACTGGTACACAAGAAATAAATTATCAGTTAATGCTGAGAAATCCAAATCTATGCTGATTAATAAAAAAGGGAAGAGTTCGGATGTGCTCAAAGTTAATCTAAATGGTGAAGAAATTAAACAAGTCCACGATACGAAATATTTAGGTATACAATTGGATGAAAATATTAATTGGGAATCTCACTTGGAAAAACTACATTGTAGAATCATGTCTAAACTGGCTGTTTTAAGAAGATTAAGTAAATTTTTACCCAAGAAAATGTTAGAAATGATTTACAATGCTATGATATTGCCTTGTATCGACTATGGAGATACCGTATGGGGAACAACTGCAAAAGCATTAAAGGAGACTCAGCGCTTACAAAATGCTGCTGCTCGGGTAATTACCGGCAATTTTGACTATGTCAATGTACGAGGTGCTGATCTAGTCAGAGAATTAAAGTGGCAGACAATGACAGAGCGGCAGCGTTTCCACACGGCTACGCTTATGTACAAATGTATATATGGTCTTGCCCCAAATTACTTGTGTGACCAGGTCAGTCTTGCCAGAGAGGTCAGTTCCTATCAGACCAGACAAGCTGCAGGTTTAAATGTTATTGTGCCGTCTCCCAACAAAGAGGTTTTTAAAAAGTCATTTTTATACAATGGTGCTATCGTGTGGAACAGTCTCCCGGAGTTTTTAAAGGAAAGCCAAAGTGTACTTGATTTTAAAGCACGTTACAAGAGACATTATTTCTGATTCGGTTCATTTAACAGCATTTATGAATATATTTTTTTTTTTTTTTTTTTTTTTTTTTTTTTTTTTTAGTTTTTGGTTTTCTGTTCTTAGTTAGTTCTGCTCTTAGTTAGTTGTCTCTTAACCTTAATCTTATTGTCTATTTTACTGCTTTTATCTAGATGTATGCTGGGCCTCTTGGAAGAACAGAGCTGTGCTCTGAAAGGGTTACCCAGGGTAAACATGTTCATAAATAAATAAATAAATAAATCCTGTGTAAGCTTGTGTGAAATTGTGTTGCATGCTTATCAAGCGTTACTATGTAAATCAAACTAATTGAACATGGTCTCTGGGCAGCAAATTTCACTCTCATCTGCTGCCCATGCACAGAACATGACTTTGTGTGTGAAATATTGGTCCCACGTTGGGACAGTCGCTAGCAGTTCTGTTGCGGTCCTCCTATACTCCCATAGAAACCGATAAACGAGCTTTTCGTCCCTACCGTACTTTCCTTTTTCATACTTCTTCTAAGTTTCTTCGAGCATTCATAGCACTATACGATATTCGCCTGCTATTTTCACAACCACATGAAATACAAGTTAAAAAATGTGTTAAGCTCTGTTTTACCAAAGCCAAAAACTACTTCACAATAGACAGCGCGCGAATAATAACATGTATTTCATAGTCTTAAGGTTTGTTGTTGCTTAGAAATTCGCCTGATCGTACTTGAGATATATGTGTTGAGTAAGTATCATTGACATTTTGGCTTAATTTCAAATCATTGACACGTAAGATATTCTCGTTTGACCCAGAGGTCCATAGTAAATTATTTAAGGGTCAAACCGACTTGGGCAATGAGGACAAAAACGCCTATATCAAGGTCGCAGGGTTCATTCGTAAAGCAGCCAGATGCAGGCTGTGCTAATATTTGCGTGGCTTCCACGCATATCCCTGAGTCATTGGGTGTCTGGGAGTAGCATGAATGGATAGGGTTGAATATCTAATGAACCCCCGACGTTTACATCTTCACGGAACACTTTGTTCAAATTTACAATTGTGGAAATGGATGAAAATGGTAATGTATTGTTAGTGAAATTAAATGTAGTTGCAAATAAATAAATTGGATGCAGTTTTTCGGCAATATGCTACTTGTTTTTACATTTTAGCGCAAATACGGAGTGTTACGTCACGGTGTACATGGAGACTTTTTGATACCTATTTACATTTCCTATTGCCACGGTAACTGCCATTTACCGACGGCAAATGTCCATATAATGTTTCTGGTGATTGATAGGTCAGCGTTGGAGATCTATCCTTCAAATGTGACACAGTTACGCCATCTGGGGACTAACTATACAGTTATTCAACTTTTTGAACGGATATCTCGCACAGTGTGAGTGGAGATTAGACATGGGGAAACATGAATATATATCACATCCTACATCAATGTCGATAGAGACAATGTTGCTTGACCCAGTTTCTCCAATTACGAAGCACTCTGCACAGGGTTTTGCTTCACCTTCTATGATTTCATATTCACAGTTCAGCAAGAAATAAATATCCTTTCTTTGTTCATATGGTCAAATTAACACATTAATTTTACAAAATTAAACAAAGTTTTTTTATCCTCAAATAAAGAGCGACCTATTGAAATGAATAGTATCTACCACCATGTTTACAAGGAATGACTGATTACGACAAAAGAATATTCTTTCATGTGGTGGTATCCCTGCTTTGCTGTACCTGTCCTTTCTGTTGTCCATTTGTCTGCCCTTACTCACAATATAGTGAGTTCTATCTTTGATCTATGTCAACAACATTTAATTCATTTTCACATCCTAATTTGCCCATCATTTAGCAAAAATATACAATGCTTTCCCTACGGATTTAAAGCCTCTTTCATACTTTTTTTCAAACCTGCGGAGATCTTTGCTTCATTTGTTTTTTAAATCTCAGCAATCAGTACAAAATGTGCATAATGTTGATTGAACCGAGTTCGTTGACCGTACATATACATGTAGCACTTTAGCACATTAAATTCATACCAATCGACTGCATGCTGTTAGTCCAAACGGAAGCAAGGACAATATCATTAACGATTGTGCATTTCCTTTTCATAAAATATGAACATGTAATCAGTACACACACAAGTAAAACTTGAATCGCTCATGGCCTCATTCTTTTACCTGCACAAGTACCCCCACATGACCAATAGCAGCGACTCCCCTGCTGCATAGCATACAGAAAGTTCTAGTTTTTCGACACGCGTCAAGTTCAGTTACTTTATCATATACTCAGACTCATCTATGAAAATTATGTTACCTTGCATCATACTCTGCTGACAAGGGGCAAAGGTATACCGTGGTAACCACATTAACGTGTGTTGATTGCAAGTCGATTTGGACAGTATTCGCGGATGCGGCACCACCTCCCACCCCCTCCATTAGATGCGTGATCGTGATCCAATGTAATTTCTTAGCAAACAAACAGCAAACTTTAGCTTTGTTGGGGAAATTGAAAGGCAGCAGAAAACAGTTCAGCAACACTAGAAAAAGAAAATTTGATTCACAGCAAATCTGTCTGGTTGCCTTCAAATTGAGAACAGTTTTAATTGCTACCGTTGCCAATGTTCAAAAATAAGCTAAATTTTGTGTATTAGCCTAGTTTGCGTCAATTTAAATACTACAACTTTATTCTTGGTTCATTGGATGTGGCCATGTCACAAGCTTTTAAAGTTTGTATGACACCACTATGTTTAATAGTTTTGAAGATATTCAAGATTTAAATTCTGTATATTTGCCTCATTCGCACAAATTAAAAGCCTACAACTTTGGTTCATTTGATGCGGTTATATCACACACCTACAAATTGAAGTTGGAATGTTGCCCTTATGTTTATTAGTTTTGAATTTTTTTAAGGTTTAGATTTTGTGCATTCGCCATATTTGCATAAATTAAATTCCTATATCTTTAGTTTATGGTTCACTGGATGCCGCTTTGTCACAAACCCATTAATTGAAGCTGAAATGGCGCCTCCGTCTATAATAGTTTTCAAGCTATTCAAGATTTTAATCTTGCGTATTAACCTTATTTGCATAGAGTAAAATTCTACAACTCTTGGTCCATGGTTCTGTGGATGCGGCTTTGCCACAAACCTACAAATTGAAAATGGAATGGCATTTCTGTATGTAATGGTTTTGGAGATATTCAACTTTTAAATTTCTCAATGCCTCCAATTAGCATAGTTTAAAATTATACAACTTTCTTTGTTCATTATATTGGCAGGTGTCACAAACCTATACATGTACATTGAATTTTTGTGTCTGTCTGCAATAGTTTAGAAGATATAGGGCTATCAATTTTTTAATTACCCCTAATTTGCATAATTCTAAACATCGTGACTATTCCAAACGATATGCACAAATTCACTGGTAGGCCAGTCACCATATGAAGTTAGTTGGTTTTCGGAATAATAATGTCCGATAAAATATCCGACAAATTTGGGTCCCATGGAAAGAAAGACATAAATAAACAACCTGAGGAAAAACAATATATGTTTGGGTTGGCACCCAGGCATAAATAAAGAAAGAATGAAGGAAAGAACCGTGTTTACTCATACAGTGAAACCTTTCTACAGTGGGCACCCTCGACACCAGAGAAAAGTGCCCGCTCCTGAGAGGGTCAGCCCTTTTGAGCAGTATGGATGAGTATATGTGCATGTACATGTCCATTATTCATACACGCATATACACATGTACAGTGTATACATATTATCACTCATGGGGATGTGTATACATGCATTACAAAACTGTCTTTGTTCTTTTATTACATAAACAAATTTGAACAGATGCTGTCACAAAATTATATGTTCATGTACCTGTGAACCGAGACAAGCACAATACTGTCTCAGTATTGGCTATGAAGAACAGGTTTCATCCCACTGGTTACAAGAAGACAAAGACATGGAAGCGTCACTGAGATGACACAAAATCCACACCCTGTTTCAAAATTGACAAAGCTGTGAAAACAGTCATTGAGAACTGGAAGATCATATGTTGATGGGCCTAACCAACTCAGCACTGCATGTAGTCTAATTTTAACAGAGGGTACACTCAGGCTTGTTTTGCCTGTAAGTCCAGTGCCTTTGACGTTTTGGGACTGATAAGCCCAGCAGACCCATAGCCTCAGGCAAACACAGACCAGCTAGACACCTCAGCTCTGTCCAGCACTAGTGGAAACATGCAGCAGGTCTGTTCTTGCATGAACAGAAAGCACAGGCCCCATATATCCCTGAAAAATGGCACCACTTGTTCCTTTTCTAAGCTAAAAATGCCCCCCTACTAGCATACTTTTAAATTCTACAACTTCCATTTTTGTCCAGCATTTTGGCAGGTGTCCCATACCTATACATGCACATTGAAATTTTGTGTTTCTCTGTAATAGCTCAAGGTGCTGTCCAAAAAGGTCCCATATATCCTTGAAAATGACACCACTTGTTCCTGGGTCAAGCTAAAAATACCCCTTATTAGCATAAGTTGAAATTCCAATAAGTTTAATATACTGTTCATTATATTGACAGGTGTCACAAACCTCTGCATGAACATTGAAATTTGAGTGTATCTGCAATAAATTGGAAGATATGGAGCATTTAAAATTTTGAAAGACCCTAATTTCCATAATTTTAAACATGTTGATTATTCCAGATCAGATAGTCAACTTCCGTACTAGCTCTGTCACCATGGGAAGATTAAACATTGTAGCTTGCATGGTGTCTGAGAAAAGCTCCGGAAAAATTATGTGGCGGAAATGAGAAGAAGAAGAAGAAGAAGAAGAAGAAGAAGAAGAAGAAGAAGAAGAAGAAGAAGAAGAAGAAGAAGAAGAAGAAGAAGAAGAAGGAAGAAGAAGAAGAAGAAGAAGAAGAAGAAGAAAGAAAGAAAGAAAGAAAGAAAGAAAGAAAGAAAGAAAGAAAGAAAGAAAGAAAGAATTTTGAGACAAAAGTATGTCTGGGTTGGCACCCAGACATAATAAAGAAGCCTAGGAAAACTACATATCTGGGTTGGCACCCAGAAATAATGATGTAGAGTTTAGAATAAGTCAGCTTAAAGTTGATTTTGCAGAGAAGTAATTACATTTGACATGGTCAGCAGTTTCACAAGTGCTTGATCCCAGTATATCCCCAATCAATCAGGGATAGAGACCAATAGATTAATTTGCAAGCAAGAAATGAAAGTTTATCAAAACCATATCAATGCTGAAATGCAGATATTGACCAGACACTGACTGGCCTGTCAGCACGCAGGTTTCACCTTGTTTTGACCAGACACTGACTGGTCTATCAGCACGCAGGTTTCACCTTGTCTTGATCAGACACTGACTGGCCTATCAGCAGGCAGGTTTTACCCTGTTTTGCCCAAACACTGTCTGGCCTATCAGCAGGCAGGTTTCACCTGCTTTTATTCTGGAAGCCATTCACTTTCTTTTTCCTACCAGAAGTGAGCAGTTACTCTGCCCACTTCTTTCGATAATTCACATCACTTAATTACTTATCTAATCATAGCCAAACCAATATTTTCCAATTCAGACCACTTAACGCAGAACGACAAATAACATGACACATGATTGTCTAATATATGTTTCGGGGCAAACGAGTCACACCTGATGATCATGCACGTCTTCATTAACATGAGTATTGGCAAAACAGCTAATAAAAAACCTGGCCTTGGATGTGTCTGTATCACAAAGTTACATGGTGAAGTTTGAATAGCACATCTTTTTGTAATACTTTTGGAGATATTCAACATTTGATTTTTAAAATGGCCCTATTTAGCATAGATCCAAATACTGTTACTGTTGTCATATATTCATTTGATGACCAACTGTAACTTACATGTAGGTATGTGTAAAAATGTTTGTTTGTCTATTATATGTTGCATATATTTGAGATTTTTATATGTTATTTATGCATAATTTGTATCATTTTAAATACATCTGGAATGTCCCAAATTACAGAAGTTTGACCTGTTGAAGAAACTTGAATAGGGACCAATCCATGGTAGGCCTACATCTTCACTTGGTCAGAAGTTGATCCAACAAACAGGTTTTGAGAAGCCGAAAATACGCAATGTTCACGGATGACTAACCATAGGTTTAAGCTCCTGAAGCTACCAAATTTGTAAATTTACGTGGTAATGAATAAGGACATGCCTTTACCCATCAACCGGTCAGGAACAGGATGCAAATGCATCATCATATTCTCTCAGAGGGGGTAAGTTATACCCACCTACATCAAAACATAATCCAGCACCTATAATTATACTGTGGCCACTTATAACTTTAAAGTGATAAATATGAGGAGCATTTTATCCAAAATCAGCACCAATGCTTTTGATTAGAATTTCTTCGGGGATAAATATCCTATAAATATGCATCCATCGATTGAGGCAAAGATCATGTATCACTTCAGGAGGCCAGTGAGGTGTTTGACGAAACATTTTTAATATAACCGTGGCTGACTTGTACCTCTAGCACCCGTGGTGTCAGATGTTCTAGATTCTCTACTCTCCTCCTCCCATAAAAACAGCTAGCTAGCTAGATGATAGATAGACAGACAGACAGACAGACAGACAAATAGATAGACAGACAGACAGACAAACAGACAGACAGACAGATAGATAGATAGATAGATAGATAGATAGATAGATAGATAGATAGATAGATAGATAGATAGATAGAAACAAAATAAAATAAGAAAAGATTCAATATATTAACAGCAAATGCACAAATAGATTAACAAGGAAACACCTACAAACAATTCAAAGGATAAGGCTGGCCTAAATTCTAACGTCGTATGTATAGTCTTGCAAAGGCTCAAATTTAGTCATAGCTTTCATATAGCTAATGCAGAATTATTTGATCCAAGCCTTTCCCGCCCCCTGGAGATTTTACATATTTCTAAGTATAAAGCATTAGACCTTTCATATTACCATAGTATTCACTCTGAACACTGACAATGCTTACACAGCCAGGCCTCCTGAAAGCGAAGACTACAGTTGAATTTTCAATATACTTTATATATATATATATATATATATATATATATATATATATATATATATATATATATATATATATATATATATATATATATATATATGTATATATATATATATCTTTTTTGGGGGGGGGTTACAACAGACACCTGCACAAACATTCAAGCGGATTCCGCCATAACAATTACGTAGGGGACATACGGCCAAAGGTGTGCGTTTTAAGAACAAAGCTCTCATGACAGAGCCCATTTGTGAGACTCTGTCATGAAAGTTCCGTTCCTAAAACTCGTACCTTTGGCCTCGTGGTCAAGCCAAATTGGCAAGATGGTATCACCATAATCACAGAGGTTTCACTGCAGAGCTTTTGTGTACCGCAGAAGTATCTTGTATACACAACTTATCTGTAATCTCTTGACATACTGTTGCATGTTCAAGCCGTGATTAGTTTACTTTGGCATGTTTGAAGTTGACAGTGTCCCCAAATTTTGCGTGTGGTCTTCCGTACAAAGAGAATAAGGGGTCCAAAGTTGAATAATTAAAAACAGGAATATCATAACAAGAGGCCCATTACCTTAATGCTCTGCTGACATATAATTATAAACTAATGCCCATTACCAAAAAAAAGTCATTTCTTGAAAAGCATTCCCTCTGTGACCTTGAGAAATTAATCAAGGTCATCCATAATATGCAATATCAGCCTTCCACATCGTACACATTTGTGGCACATTTGGTATGGTTTGCCTTATTCCTCAACATATTGACTTAAATGCCCTTTTCTTAAGTGCTTAATGACCTTAAAAATAGGTCGAGGTCACAACCCAATGGATCAGGCTGGCGCAAAAATAGGTTACCAAGCAGCGTTTTATGTACGCTGTTTGCAAGTGCAATGCTTTATCTGGAGGCTCAGTTTTATATTCCATTGATGGCCAAACTACACACTCGCATTACAAAATCACCTCTTTCACCTTTTCAGGCCTGGTGACCTATGGAAAATAGGTCAAAGTCACTGATATTAAGTGACGTATCAGCACTGACCATGATTTATATGTCCAAAATTTCATGTCAAACTCAAACATTTTTCGTCATATGGAATTTTATACCTTTCATTACGTTTTGGCTCATGATTTCCATCAAAATATAGGTGACGCCATTGGTATCATATGCAATTTGAGATTTTGACCTCCTCCATGATGCCACTCACTGTCATGAATATCCATACAGAAAATAACGGATGCTAGAGTGGTCACAAGATTTTCATATTTTGATCCATATATTAGATAATGTAGTTGGTGCGGCCACTAATATTGAACTTGACCTAGATTATCATACACTTTATAAGTCCTAAAAGTTGTAAAAGGGGATAACTAGTAAGCAGTGGACTGTATCGAGTTCACAAGCAAAAGCTTTAGGGGCAGAAGGACATGAGTGTCTCATGAGCTCTGCGACCTTTGGTCAGCTGATATAAATCACAAAGGGAGACAATATCGAGTGGATGAGTAGTGATACACTTTTGAAATCACACGGAAACTTCAAAGAATGAAGTCCAACTGTGGAGACAAGTTATCCTGCACCATGCGTGCGATATTCCTCCATGGTTATAATGGTGTGCCGGTGTTATCTGCAGTACCCCGTGCATTACACAACGTTGCCACCCATAAACTAGGAAGAAACTAATTAGCCACCACAGGGAAGGGCAGTTTTGCTTGTGGAGATAGCAATTCTAATGTATACACAAACACTTCCGCCAGCGAAGCCTCAACCAGATCATTAGCTGACAGCATCTGCTACACATTATCGGTACAACACATATCTCTTTGGGCTTTAGAAGTCAGATGAAACCACAAGTTGATTTTTTTTATTTTAGGCACACTGTGCCACTTTTTGGAGTCAGTAACTGAAGTGCATGGTTGTTGCTCTCCTATCCAGTTTCTGAAACAGACTTCTAATTTTCCTTTTGATCAAAACCTGAGAATCAGTACGTCCACATGCTGAGTCTCATGTAGATGGGAGAAATATAGTTCATTGGAATATAATTTTTGTGATTCATAAAATTGCCAAAATTAATGTTTTTAGGTCAAACCTACCATGACAGGTCAATTCTTGTGCATAACGAGATCAGATGTCAATAAGCATAAATCAATGGTGTATCTCTCGGTGGAACGGATCATGTCGGATCATACAGGGCTGATTCTGTAAAAAATACAAGCCGTCAGTCATCCTGCAAACGTATGAAGTACATTCAAGTGAGTAATCTCCAAACTGCATTGCACCTGCTGTATATATCCTCGTCATATCGACCGCTGATTCAAACTAATTAATTCCAAGTTTCAAGCAGCTCTTGCACTTAATGTTAACACAACGCCTCACCACCTATCCAAGGGGGCTCTAATGTTCTGCTAACTACAAGCTGCAGCTAAATAGTCCCATGTGTCACTTGACACTTACTAATGTGTGTGGTCAAAAGTAACATCCCAACGTTCTAAATCTATCATCTTTTGATTTAATCAAGATCAGAAGTAAATCGTGGTGTTCATTAGAGAGCATGCGTGCTCATGTGGCGTACTGCATCCGGTAAATCAAAGACGTGCACGTAAACGTCACAAAATTACTTCCTCCGCCAGTTTTCATCATCTGTACGAAAACTGTGAAAACCAGAAGTTTCATTTTTATGACTAGAATTATCTGCCCGTCCCTCCATAATCCTCAAGAGTCCTCGCAGAAAAGAAATTCCTGTTTGGTTGTACAACAAAAACCAATTCCCTTCAATTGACCAAGAGACTCTGACAATCAAATATCACGAGGTTGGTTAAAGTCCTTCATCTGCAATCTGAAAGAGTATGCCACAAAGATACATCAATTTGCCAAGGTTACTCCATTTTGGTCAATGCTTTCCCAGCGCTTTACAAAAGTGACGTTTAAATCTCATTATAAAGTATCAAATGACCTTCCAAAGTGGATTAATTCTGGTCTTAATTTTCCCAGTTGGCATAGAAAAATCCCTGAAGCGACCCCGTGACCTTGAAAGTCAGGTCAGATGTATCTGAATCTGTTAATAAAAGTTTGGTAACCTTTCTTAAAACTTATTGAGTCAACCAATTTATTATATACAGAACCAGATTTCCTTCAGCAGCTCTACATGCGACCTTGAGAATGTGATAAAGGACTTCCACCTCCGCCATGAGACCTTGCTTCAATGCAAAATCTCACCAAATTTGATCACTTTCCTCAAGGCCTTCTCCATTTATTACACTGACATTGATTTGTTGTTATAGGACTCAAAGAGGAGAAAAATGCAAACAAATTCATGAAAAAGCCTACAACAATTACACCTCTAAGTCTGAAGTATCACCCATTTATCATTCTCTTTCAGGCACGGTAACCAGCAGAAAATCTAAGTTAACTAGAACAGGCTGATTTTCCGACAGAAAATCAAATGTCTCCCCGTGTGCCCTTACTATTGTCACCCTTATTTTTATAAATAGGCATACCGATTCCGATGATCTACAGATATGGTGAAGGTACACTCTTTATTGACATTTCAAAATATAAGCAAAGATTTTCCATGTAGAAACACAAGCACACTCTTACTGAGGCTCATTGTCCCAGCAAATTTTCACTTTAATATATTTCGACCCAGTATTATTGGCAGGGCTATATCAGGGACTGAAGATTCCGCTTGGCTTACATGTCTGACGAGGAGGACAAATATTTTTGTGTTATTTAGTATAAAATTATTTACAATTAGAATGGAAGCAAAGAAACAAACAAGGTAACAAGGAAAATATTTACAAATATTTTTACTGTGGAATTTGAATTTTCCCATTGAAGATATGACATGCCCATGTGACCTTGAAAAATTGGTCAAGGTCGCCCATCTGCAATCCCGAGCAAGGTCTTATAAAAATTTCAACTTCCCAACTCAAATCTTTCTTGAGTTATCACATCCACGTTGATTTTTGACGAAATGCTCACGTCACCTTGAAAAATAGGTTAAGGTCATACATCTGCAGGCACAAGCAAGGTCTCACAAAAGTCTTGCATAGAAACATAATCACACAAAATGTCAACCTCTTTAAGACAAATCTTTCTCGTGTGCATCTGCAATTATTTTTAAAAAGTGGCCATGTGACCTTAAAAATAGGTCAAGGTCAACCAGCTACAATCCCAACCTAGTTGGTATTATCGTACATAAACATGCAAAATTTCTACCTCCAAGTCAAATCCTTGCAGAGTTGCTGCATCTGTGTCAATTTTAAATGACATGCGCATGTGACCTTGAAAAATATGTCAAGGTCACCCATATGCAATCCCAAGCAAGATCATATATAGGAACATCTTCACATAAAATTTCAACTTCCCAAGTTCAATCTTACTTGAGTTATCACGTCCACATTGATTTTAGATGAAATGCCCACGTCGCCTTGAAAATAGGTCATGGTCATACATTTGCAGTCACAAGCAAGGTCTTGCAAAGGTCTTACATAGAAACATAGTCACACAAAATGTCAACCTCTTTAGGACAAATCTCTCTTGAGGACATCTGCAATGATTTTTCAAAAGTGGCCATGTGACCTTGAAAATAGGTCAAGGTCACCCATCTACATCCCAACCTAGTTGGTATTATCGTACATGAACATGCAAAATTTCAATCTCCTAAGTCAAACCATTGCAGAGTTGTTGCATCCGGGTCAATTTTAGATGACATGCCCATGTGACCTTGAAAATATGTCAATGTCACCCATCTGCAATCCCAAGCAAGGCTTTATATAGGAACGTCTTCACAAAAAAATCAACTTCCCAAGTAAAACCTTTCTTGAGTTATCACGTCCGCAACGCACGCAACAATGTGTTGAAAAAGAAAAAGAAGAAGAAGAAGAACACGAACAAGAAGAAGCGGAAGAAACGGACGCAAAATCAATACCCCCCCTTGCATGGGGAGACATAATACCATCTACAAAATAGAGCTATTTGTTTCAATGACAGCAGAATATTCTTTAATCTTCATTAAAACCTATGAATTTAAACTAAATGAATGAATGGTTAATAAATAAATAAATCTGCAAGTATTAAAGAAAGAAAGAAAGAAAGAAAAAGAGAAATAAAGAAAGAAACATTATCATCATCATCATTATTATATAATGACAAATGTAGTTGAGAAAGGGGCATGGCGGTGTGCAATTTGCAGCATCAGTCATTGTGTTGCACTCGTCATTTCATTAAAAAAAACTTCACTACCCAGGTAAGCGTGGTTCCAAAATGCCCTTGTGTCTTGAATGCTGGTATTACTGGGTCTCACATTTGGCTGGTTGAAATAATGCGACCTTAGAGTTGCTTTTGGTCATTAAGATTTCGATCCGGATCGCTGGTTCCCAGTTACGGTACCAGATTTGTTTCGGATCCTAGGGCCACATCATGCTAGAAATACTTGGTGAAGTCAGCAAACCATAATTTTCCTGGCTATTCTGGGTACCAGCAAATGCAACAACATATGGCTCTGCTTATGAGATCTGGTCATGGAATGCTTAAAACTGGCAACAGGTAAGCAAGGCAGTGGCAAGTCCTGAAATGCTTCCTGGGGAAGAAACAAATTCTCTGAATTTTTATGTTAGACTCTGCTTTTTTCACTAATCTCTAGACTTCTGAACAACTATGAACCGGTACCACCTTGAAACACGGAATATGAAACGATTAGAAAGGACAAACTGATAACATTGTAGTTCACTGACATCCTGGGTGTCACTGGTTTTGAATTTTACACACAGAGTTGTGGCGCTCCTCCGTTTGTTGTGTTTGTTGCAATGTTTTACCAATCCGGACATCTTTGGGTTTGATCTGACTAATAACACAACATTTTTTTTGTATTGAAAGCCTTACTTTGATATCAAAATCTTACTTTGTTATTTATGGCCTCATAAGGTTTCATCGACAAAAATATTTCGCACGATCGCAGCAAGACTGGAGATACCTTAACGCATGCGCCCACATATTTGCAAACCCAACCACATGGCTAATTGTCTGTTATCATTAATATGTTGGGCATTACCTATACAGTAATACTATAAACGCGAGCATGAATTAAAGTTTGCAGGCTTCAATTCCTTAATAATTATGGCTCCCGCGAAAAGTGTGGATACCAGGATATTGAAAAACAGAAGTAGTGGAACCACACTAAATGCTACTCTCGTACTTCCGGTACATGGACGACAATTCTCCGTGCAGAGCTGTCAACCTTCCTCAGTTGAACAGTAGGCCTAGAATTCTGCTAAAACATAAATCAGGTTGTACCTTAGCATAAAACATATGTAAAATAAAACATTTATCCTCCGGCTGACTGCCTGGTTGCTTTGTTTGTTTTGCGACAGATATGATTTTTTTAATGAAATGCGTCATATATCGATAACACCCTTGCACATTAGGCGGAATTGAGAAAAGGCGTAGTTGCGCCTGACACTTAAGGCAGCAAATATTTGGTGGACTCTGATTAATCAAAGGTATTGTCGGATCCCCAAAATCTCCATACAACACGTGGTGGGTACGGCAGAACAACAAACATTTATTAGCAAATCAGAATTAAGCATTTTCTTAAGCATGGTGCATTACGTGAACTTCCGGCTAGCAAGACGAGGCGAGTTAATATTTTATGCATAAACTTCTTTGTGCCAGAATTGGTTGCGTTTTTGGCAGGCATGCCAAGGACCAACATGCCTCCTGGTGGTGTTCTAATTTTAGGTTTTACAACACCTCATGCATCGCCATTTCATTTTGTCCGCTTATATATATATATATATATATATATATATATATATATATACAGAGAGACAGAGACAGACAGACACAGACAGAGACATAGTGAGAAACCGACCGACTGACCGACCGATCAGCAGACAGACAGACAGACAGACAATCAGACAGACAGACAGACAGGGATAGATAGATAGATAGATAGATAGATAGATAGATAGATAGATAGATAGATAGATAGATAGATAGATAGATAGATAGATAGATGACTGCCGTTTCCGAGTAAGTGAGTGTCCCTCAAAAGTCATGTATTAAACATCGTATCCCTGTGACGCAGATTTTAAATTTCGGAGATGAATACTATTACCCACCGCATTTGCGGCTTATATATTAAGGAATCACCGTCGGTTGAAAAACAAAATGCGCTCAACTCTGTGCATTGAAAGAGCAGGTACAGACAACACTCATTTCAAGCTTGAAAATATGTGGACCAGTACAGCTGAAAATGGTGTATCGAGATACCGCAAAAGGAATACATTAGTATTTTTTCGTCATTTGAAGTATCACATTCCATTGTTTGAACAAGTGCAAACATAGAAAGGTATATAATATGGTGAATGTTATAGTGAAACTGACAGAAGAATAGTTTTCGTGGTTTTATAGTTTTAAATCAGCGCAACATCAGCTGTCAATTGTCTGTTTTGTTGTCCCTTGTCTATATCGTATTTGAATTATGTGCAATCAAGTAAAATCTTGAAGTATGACGGGGTCCTTGAAAAAACACGATTTGTTGTCCTGAAATGATTTGTGGTGAATATTATCCCGTAAATGAAAGTAACAGAATAAGGATTTCGATATTTTTTGCAAGTAAGTTAAATATTTTTTTCTAGTTTGGTCTTTACTTCTTTCCTGTCGTGTATGATAAAGAGATTCTGTGGTATCTACAAGACGGAAGAAACCACTTGTTGCCCACATCTGTTCTGTATCAGCAAACAGTGAAGTGCCCCGATATCACAAGGTCAACAGCAAGATTTCCAGAACTCCCAAACTCCACCCTGGTATGTAAGTTTTGGCAAAAAGGAATCGCTACATTACGGCATTTTCTCGAAGGAATACTTTTCTAAAATTTTGGGGCTGTTTTCTGTTGCTGTATAATTCTGGTAATTCATTATTTCTCGCCATACAGCCAGACCGTGCGGGATGTCAATCTCGAATCTGAGGCAAACCTGCCAACACAAGCCAGGTTGTACATCAACTGCATTGCCCATATACATATATATGTGCGGAACACGACCGAATAAGCCGTCTTCGTCTGTGGCTTTTGAAACCAGTTGAAAGGGGTGTGACTAATTATAACAGGATATGCCCATGCAAATTCTTTTCGTGACTAATGAAATATCCAGTTATGCACACCTGTAAGCAACACGTCTTTCTGCCGGGAGATTTTTACGGAGAAACGTTGGTTGCAACAGAAGAAAGACATGACAAATGATCGCTCTAGTCTGACTAATAAGCTTTTCAGCAGAAGCGCAGAATTTGTGTGCTGCCAGTCCCAGCCACGGCGTAAAGCTGAAATAACAGAAAAAAAAAGCAACCGTTGAAAATTCTAGTCCTTTAATATTATTACCAGGAACTCTTTCGCCCTGGCCACATTTCAGCATGTGTAAATGATGTATTAGTTCCAGCTGGTTGCATATAATGTAAAAACATAATTTGATGGTCCTGGACCTAGCAGATGTATACGTCCGACGTTTCCGTGGCAACTTACAGTATAATTGGAGTGCCATTTTATGTATGAATTGAAGTATCGTTCATTTTTAAAAGCAGAAATTTGCTATCCGACAGCAAGTGCAGAAAAAAACTTACTCCTCTGCATTATTATACGCTAATTATTTACCTCACATGATCAGGTATAGGTTCAAGTAATGGCCTGAAATTGGGTTCTTGCAATTCTGGTCACAAAATTCGTGTTCACCGCAATCAGCATCACAAAGCCTAGTCCATTCTTTCTTTTTATTCCGGTTCCACCATGGATTTATTTCAAGAGGAAGAAAGAATGGTTCTAGGCAACAGACCTCCCTCCAGAGCGATTGGGTGGAAATGTTGCCCCCACGCATTACAGATTTGTTGATCCAGTTTCCAACTAAGCACCTACAGGGTCAACTCTATGGCTCTGTTTCATAAGTTTTCAAATGAACTTGAATGGAAGTTTTGTGCTAGAAGGCAGTTGGTTGTTTGTTGCTCAGTTCAAAGAGACGTTTTGCCACACAGCAGGCTTCTGCTAGCCTCTGTCCACAATGGAATACTTCACTTTCGTTACTGCAAGCACCCGAGTGGTTAAAGGTGCCCATGCTAACATTGGTAGCTAGTTACATTTAATGGTGTTAGGTCTCCCATGTATCCTCTATTTCTATATCACGTCCTGCAGGTAGAATACACGGCAGCTCGTTCCTGTAATATTCGGAACTGGTCCTTTTACTGTAACGCAATGACAGATAACACCCCAATAATAACATGGATCACTGCGCCAAGAAGAGATCTGTTCCGCTATGTCAAACCGGTGCAAGGGTCGGCGAGTGTTTGTCGGTGGCCCGTAGATGGCTCAAAAGATTAGAATCGACCACAACCAGGTATCCACCACTTCGTAATATACGAGACAACCGTCTTTCTTTCTTTCCTTTTTTTTTTTTTCTGAAGTATATACCAAATTGTACCGCCATGTTACGTATGCCGGACCCATTTTGGTGCGATATGCACTTTAAAATCTACATAGGCATGCGACACCAAGGAAGGTTTTTTGTTTTTGTTTGTTTTTTTTTTGGGGGGGGGGTGGCATGAATAACGGCCAATTCGCATCACAAACAGAGACAGAAAGAAGTACTTTGAGATTGCTACGTGAAACTATTCGAACATGATTTTTTTTAACTTGCTCGTATCGAAACAGAGTTTTTCATACTCAGACGTCTGGAGGATTGTCATTAATAAATCTACAAAGATGTCAACTAAACAGGCCAAAGTTTGAATAACACTGCGTCACATAAATGTCAAAATAATGGCATTGTCGTTCCTGTGTCAAGTGGGGCTGCGAAACTTAACTCGGAAACGTCACCGTCGACCAACAACATGAGACGAAACATGGCAACAAGTGCACAAAGCAGGATATCTTTCATGGAGAGACCAAGTCACACATATTGCGCCAGCAGCCTGCTGTTCAGTCTCAAGCACGTCTCGTCTGGTTGAGGCGATTCCTGTCCAGTACTTTCTGCGTAATACAAACACAGTTTACTGAGTTTTGATAATACAAAATACAACAAGTCGAGAATTTGGGTGCCCATACCGCATTCGGCTACTTCAGTTTGGCTGATACAAGGCTACCAGCTAAAGACGCACGCTTATTTAATTTTTGTAATGAAGCTAAGTGTCATGCTTTTGCGCTGCTTTAACTCATTCAGTGCCAACTGCGACTAAAGTGAAACCACTTAAAAGGAACTGCTATGAATTAAAATGAGGGTTTTTAGATTCATGTTCCTTGCGAAAAGAGCTTTATATGAAGTACCAGCATTCCTGGAGTTACATATAGAATACAATATTCCAGGTCAACAGCTTTCCTTAGGGCTCTTTGGACAAAGCTGTTTACTCAGTCCAAAATGTGCACTGAAAGATTTAAACCTGTTTATGTTAACATTTTACTGCTGAAACAGTCGACAATGACCGGTAATGTCGATTGGTTCTTTGTTACTTTTATTTCAGCAAATTAACGACTTTTTGGACACCACATTCAGCTGAAAGGCCAGCATCACCATATTATGCTCTTTACCACAATTCTTTCTCGATGCGCTCCAGGCATTGCACTTTCAAATGCTATTCGCTGACCCCATCATGCTAGAACCACGGGATCCTTTATCCAATATACGCATATTTATCCGCCACGGGGAGAAGAAACATCAATTTTGATAACTGTGCTTTGTCTTCTGGGTTGCCAACTGCACAATGCTGCCTGGGGTGGTCAGTCGGGAAAGAGACACGAAACCGGGTATAATTCTAGTGCTATGTCTCGGGTGTTATATTAGATAGAGGTCAGGCCAGTGAGAAAATGACTAATCACCTTTCCTGTAGGATCAAAGGGGCTTGGGGTACCGGGGTGTTAACGTGTCTGGATGAAGGCTGGATTTAATGACGGGCCACGCGCCAGTCATTTTCATATTCAAAAATTCCTGTGATGAACTCCTTGCGGGAAGCCAAAAGCTTCACAGGAGAGTAAGCTACAATACAAGGAAAATATGGTGCAAATGGGCGGTACATCCTCTATGCCTTCATATGAACGAACTTGGTGCTGTCAGGCTACTGTCTCGTGGGGGTATGGGACAACTTTACTGTAACACAAGACGCGCTGCGGTATTCAGAAAGGAGGTATACTGTGACCACAGAATTTATTCCTCCATGCTGTGACCTATAAAGATTGAATATTGGAACCAGACCGTCAATTATTTGAAGAAAAACAAAACAAAACAAAAAACGAGGAAATGCCTTTTTTATGGCTAAAGGGTCGCACTGATACATTTTAGCTCCGCAAAACATTCACTGTTAAGTACAATCTCAGTATCAAGTCTGACTTCCGAGAAGAAAACTCATGAGCCTCTTGGGCAGGATTTTTTTCCTTTGGTTTGTTTTTGTTTGTTTTTTCTTTTTTTTTTGTGTGTGTGTTTTTAAAATTTTTTGGGGGGAAGGGGTGTTTGTTTTGTTTTGTTTTTGCTTTTTGCTTTTTGTTTGTTTGTTTTTTTTTTTTGTTTTTTTTTTGTTTTTTTTTTGTTTTTTTTTTTTTTTTGTTTTTTGTTTTTGTCTTTAATTTTTGGTTTTGTTTTCACGGGGCGGAGCAGGGGGCTGTTGGGGTCCCTGAGTATATGGGGGGGGGGTGCCACGTTTATATATTGTTAGCTGCCGTAAAGGCCACGTCACACGAGAAATTACAATAGTTTATAAGACTTCTTTCAAGACACTGCACTCAATATTTGTTCTGAAATTCAACTACAACTAGTGACCACCGAACCGCTTTTTTTCCGGGCAACTGAGGTGGTCTCACATCATACTGAAGTAATTTAACTTTTTTTTTATTTTTATTTTTAAAAAAAGAGCTCACAATCAAAGTTAAGGGAAATGTACAGTACCAGCAGTGTAGTGTGGCTGATATGGGCAACAGGCTGCAAATAGAAGTAAAGGCTATGGAGGATGTTTGCACAGTTGTGTGTGTTGGCAGGGAGGGGTTAACAGACAGTATAGTCACAGCAGCATTATTTGTTCGCTTAGCTGACCTTCAGGCTTTTTGTATGGCTGGTGGCCTGTCAGGGCCCCAGTCAAATTTTAAAAGGCCCTCGGTCTGCTGAGCAGGCAACAGGAACATCATCTTCAGCAAAAGCAGTTTCCTTATCGCTCTTAATCCCCAGAATCGTACCACCCCCTGCCCGAAAAAATACAACCCCACAAGTACATAAAAAAAGATGTAGATGGGAGAGCGTTCCTCCCCATGTGCCCAAATTGATGGTTAATTGTAGTCCCACAGGTGTCCTAGAATAGATGAAGAGCTGGAGAAAACTGGTTAAGAAACTAAAATTATGACACATGATGGGAAAAACTGACTTTTCAACTGAAAAATAACATACGAAAAGCATTCAAGTAATTAGCACGTTACAGAAGGCTCAGCGCTTAGTTTTAATACAAAGGTATGCATATTTGAAGAATCCGGAAGAAAATACTGGTTTGAAAAGAAAACTTTACGGCACGGCCTTGGGAATATATTGTCAAGATTACGAGGTACAAAGAACTTTCTAATAGTAACGTTTTGACAAAAAAAATCCTAAATGCGATCGAGATAAAAGGCTGTATTATGGTCACAAAAACTGTCACCCTTAAAGAAACTCAGGTAATAACAGCATAACAGCATGGAGGTGCATACAGAAGTAACCAGATTATACATGAAAGAAAGAAAGAAAGAAAGAAAGAAAGAAAGAAAGAAAGAAAGAAAGAAAGAAAGAAAGAAAGAAAGAAAGAAAGAAAGAAAGAAAGAAAGAAAGAAAGAAAGAAAGAAAGAAATATTTTTGAGGAAACAGAATGCCTGTGTCGGCACACAGACATATATATCTGGAAAGCAGATTCAGAGATGCTGATTTTGGTATTTTTGTATTGTCCTGTGTGCCAGAAAACCAACATGTGGGAAATCAAGGATGAATGTAGAAATAAAAGAAAGGTATTCGGAAAGGTTCTATAGCATAGACATGGAACAGATGGAATGACAAATATATAAGTAGACTAACACAAAATGTTTTAAGTGAGTGACTAACATGAAGTTTTACGTGCTCTTCCGTATCTCAATTCAACGTTTGTTGGTGCCCCGTGATAACATAAACAGACTCTACTACACTCGGGAACAGCTATAATCCAAAGAAACAGAGAATATTACCATCAAATAAATTTCGCCACAGAGCAGTTCATCTGTGTTATGCAGGGCTATAGTCGACTAATACATTAGTTTAGTATTGAACACTGAGGGCAAAGCTGCAAATATGTGCTTCTCTGACGTTCCGTTATATTTTCACTCATGCACACGGATATAAAGAATTACCTTGCCTGGGGTTGGGGCATTCGATCAGACATAACATTTCCTATTTCAATTGCAAAAACAAAGACAGGCATCAAGAGGAAAGTCATGCGTCCGTTATTTCACCAATCATGCCACAGGATCCCGAGATGAAAGCTCAGTCACAAATTGTAAGACAAGATACACTCAGACCCATCCTAAGAACCCCAATGATCATGGTAGTCATGCGCAACTAAAAATGAAATTAACAATAATAATAATAATAATAATAATAATAATAATAATAATAATAATAATAATAATAATAATAATAATAATGATAATAATAATAACAACAACAACAATAATAATAATAATAATAATAATAATAATAATAACAATAATATTAATTATTATTATTATCATCATCATCATCATTATTATTATTATTATTATTATTATTATTATTATTATTATTATTATTATTATTATTATTATTATAAAACGTCACTACTCATTTCAAATGATATGTCTTTTTTGTGTGTACATTTGAAGTTGTATGTCCTAGCACCGTATTGATATCTGGGTGCAAACCCGGACATTTTTCTAACCAAGAATTCTTTCTTTCTTTATTCTTTACACGCAACTTTTCCTCGGAACTCTTCTCGGACACTCTTATTCCGAAAACCACCAAACTTGGCAGGGTGACTGACCTACCGATGAAACAGAGCATGTTCTTTCCAACTGTTATGAGGTTCAAGATTGGGCAAATTTGTCCCAACAATATGCTTTATCGTCAACAATAGTAGAAATAGGTTCGCAGATGCCCACTGAACCAGCAGGAACACCAAGTAGTATCACTGGCGAAGATCGAGCATACCCTAGAGCGGGAACAATGATACTGCAACATGTCTATACAGTAGAAAACTCTCCAGTATACTGCCTTTAATAAACTTATCTCACACAAGACTAATGGAATATACACATTGTATATTAAATTGCAATTGATATATACACAGCAGATAGGCTTGGTTTCCTGGTATACACTTGTCGCCATTAGCATCACGAAACACATAACCACAATCAGCTGTGGCTGACAAAATTAAAACCTCAAGATCTTCAAATTTATTGTACATGAACACGAAATTGTACCTTGCACATGTAGAGATGCCATTTCGATTTCAATATACATGTTTGTGCCAAAGGCAAATCCAATTAACAGTACACCAAAGTTGTAGCATTTTAGTTTATGTCAATTTGGGGCATTTGACACATTTAATCTTAAATATCTTCAAAACGATAATGGACAGAGGTGCCATTCCAATTTGAATATATAAATTTGTGAAAGTGGTAGATCAAATGAACAGTAAAACAACGTTGTTTACAATTGTGCAAATTAAGTGAATACACAGAATTTACACTTTGAATGTACTGAAAATAATAACAACCTGAGACGGAGGTGGTGTTCCGACTTCAATTGACAGGTTTGTGATATTACTGAACCCAAATCAACGATAAACTAAAAGTGTAGCATTTTAATTTATGCAAATTAGGGTAAAATCAAATTCCAATCATTCAATTTTTTTTATAGTTGTATTTGTTTTTATTGGACTGTTCAGTGTATCGTCACAAAACAGACACCAATCTTAATCATTTCTGTCAATATATCATTGTGCTATATGCTGCTCATGCAGTCGAGGTTACATAATGTCCTTCATGGTGAAAGTTATTGTGGCAACAATGCAGCCTCTTATCATAACCACAATTCAGATAATTTTTTCGATAAAAACGTTAATAAAGTTCGCTGCCATTCCATGGTCGTTATCAATAGTTATCAATATTTTTTTTACAAACCCTCTGGTAAAGATCCTGGTTCAAACCGGTATTTTGTGTTTTAGGTTCCTCGAAAACGCATGTGTCAAAACCAGAAGATGAAACGCCTGGAAATGCGTCATCTTTCTTTTCTTTTTATATAATTCATATGTGGTTTTCCAATAGAAAAACAAACAAAAAATTAATCATATGCCATTATCACGTTTTAACCAATTTCCCCCGGTTTCTTGTCAGCTTCTGTGAGGGGACATAGTCTTATAGTCCATCTTATCTATTTTAGGGCACCTTGGATACCTTTTGCGGGAGGTACAGTGTCCAATCTATTCTTAGACATTCGTAGGGTAATAATATTGGGAGTACAATATATATATATATATATATATATATATATATATATATATATATATGGGTGTCAAGAGGTAAGGAAACTACTAAAAGAAACCTGTATATGTTGAATTATACTGCTGTTTTTTGAGGAGTTGTGGAAAAAAAGGCAGAGGTAATGACTGTGGGCTAATTCATCTATAAAGCTAACTTCCTTCCTGGTCTTACTCTTTCTTCCCTCCGTCCCTCCCTCCTCCCTTCCTTTCTTTCCCCAGCCTCACTCCCGTTTTCCTTCCTTCTGTCTTTTGTTTATGTTGAAGTTTTTGAAAATGAAAAGTGTGATATGTGTAAGTGACTGAACTGCAAATAGAAAGTTTTGCCCTATCTAAATTTTATTGTATCTTATCCCCTTGGTAGTATAAATGTGGTACCAGTTGGGGTTTTGACATGGTTTTTCGTCGGAGGTGCAATCACCAAATACAGACCCACTGCTAGTGGACCAGAGAAATATGACCTAATTGCATCGATGCTGCGTCAAAAAGGGACAGAAAATGATTCGGAAATTTTACATCTTGTAGCCTATGGAAACTGTATCTTTAAAGGATGGTTTCTAGTCGGACGGGTGGAGGGCTGACACTGTAAATGCAGTGCTTTTGTCATTTGCTTTTGTTTTACTCATCCTAAATGCATACATGCTGTTCTATGTGAGTATCCCAATGTCAGAAGGACTTTTAAAATTTATTTATGTAGAGGAGACAGAGCAGTTGCAAAATACCTAATAGGCCTATATACAAAAGGGGTTAACACAGGACCATAATAGTGGCTATTAGAGCTCCATGTGGTAACGGACAGTGGTGGAGGGCACAAATATACAGACTTGGGTGTGATGGTGCTCAGTTCTAACCCTTTTCAGCAGACCGCTAAAACATGATGCTACCTATCTAAAAATAAATGAAAAAAATAATGAATGAATGAATGAGTGAATAAATGAATGAATAAATAAATAATTAAATATATATATATATATATATATATATATATATATATATATATATATATATATATATATATATATATATGTCCATCTATTTGCATGTTTGTGTTTGAGAGTAGGTGTAGAATTGCCTAAATCTGTCGTTCATCTTAATAGGCACCACAGAAATAAGTCTTATTCTTTTACTGTGTTTTCTCTTCCTCCTTTTGAGGCCCAATAAAACGGATCAGTCAATCAAGATGCCAATCAATGAAAATTTTTAATGTTACTCTGGCTGCATCTTTTTACCAACAACAAACCACGTTTCATATGTAATAAAAGAAACCTTGTTTGTTTTGCAGTGTATTGACATGATGAAGGCGTCGTAAACACTAAGCATGTACAAAGGGTGTCCAGCAAACACGTTTTCAGACAAGAGGTTTTATTGTTTTTGTTGTTTTGACAGTTGTCCAAGGTTTATCTCTATCGAGATGTAACTAAGGCTCCTTGCCATATGTTTTTCCTTTCCACATAGCTGTAGAGCATACATTCTACACATTACTTTAGACCATATGTGTGCAAGTACCTGAGGTAGTGAATCTCTTCAAAGAGACCACGGAGGACTTTGGTACACCTTTATTGGCGTGATGTAGACCCATGACCGACAAGCAACAATATTGACACACCACCTACCTACCGCAATGTATCTCGTGCTAGGCACAGCCATGAGGAGTATGCTTGCGCGCAACTTTGTGTTCCAGAACGAATAACATAACCCACATTTATCCGAAAATATTGTGGAAAATACGTTTTTTTTAACCAGATTACTATAATATGCTATTTCTAATAATAAAATATTAGAGCAGCCTGGCCAGGAAAATAATAATTCCTTAACTGCACACTTCCGGCAAGTATGCAGTTTTAACTTCCTAAGGCCAGAAATTGTAACCCTGGGGAGCCTTTCCAACTACGCTCATTTTACCAGAATACGGCCAAAGCAATGCCTAACTCGCCTAATGTTTCACATAAAAAATCATCTCAGCAGGCACTCTGTTTCAACCTGAGGCAGTCTCCCTGCTAGTGCACCGTTCTTCCCTTGGGTACGAGTATTTAAATTTGCCTAAATGGAGACCATTTCGCTTGACTATAGTTGATTAAAGTTATTAGGTACATCGACACTAACATCAAATAAACTAACAGGACCTGAGCGGACGATAGCTGCACAGCTTAAAAAGTTTCATGGGCTGGTTTCAACGAACAGTAAAATAGGTAGTTTGTGTATATATCGTTGAGATGGGAACCTACCTTGATTTAGTTAATTGTCCTGTCATTTGTAAGGTGCCACCTTGACTTGACACTATAAACCACTCAACAACTTTGCCACTAGCAGAGTGGTGCCCCATAGTTTCACCATGCTGACTTCGGCGTCGGAAATTATTTACAGATAAACACTAGTTGCTATGGGCTCACATTTGATCGCCTATAGATAAATATGAACAACTGGTCCAATGGAACCTCATCAGAAGAAATATCTGTGTGTGTGTGTGTGTGTGTGTGTGTGTGTGTGTGTGTGTGTGTGTGTGTGTGTGTGTGTGTGTGTGTGTTATAAGTTTTCTGGACGCTATTCAGAAACAAATATTGTCTGAGTTGTTATTTTTTTACATATCTACCTTGTTTTCAAGTTAACGACTCACTATGAATTACCAGAATTAAAAAGAGTCATTTCCACTGAGCCGTTCTGATCGGACCTGCTGTAAATATGCAGGATTTTTATAGCATGAAGGAAGTGGTTTATGGATGGTGCGTCAGTCGACAAGCTGCACCTCAGCCCCACATGGCGACGACAGCTGAATACAAATTTTTCATCAGAAGCAAGTATCGAGTGAGCAGAGAAGACACCTATCAAACAAATTGGGACTTCTTGTGCAATGACCAATTTCAAGAAACTTGGCTTGGTGTGCCAGCATGGTCTAGCCTATATACAACACGCCGAAAAGATTTGGTTTTATTTACATACACACAGGAATGCCCCAGACAGTACCAGGCTCGTTTTTTCATTCAGCATTAGAGATCCAAAATAATCATAGACCTGCGGAGTTCTAACATGTTCCATGTGTTTTTGCCAATAATCAGGCAAGTCTGCCCCAAATCAAACTGACGCGTGCACAGAGGGTATCCAACCTATGCGTTGCTCAGCCACAAATACATTTTATTTGGGATGTAGGCCTACATTTAGGAGGTGCTATGGTTCGATATGAAATGGAGTTCCAGTATATAACAGGTTGGATGCCTTGCCTTGCTATACTATTTTGGCTTCAACTCTTTGGTGCATTTACACTAGGCCTGTATAGCGGAACGGTTACATTATTTGGACCAAGAGACCGTTTATACTCGCTGCGGCCAAACTTCGCGATATATCGGAACCATATCGAAATGTCAGGTGTATTTCATTCCGATAACGAATCCTACTCGCGAGGTAGTTTGGCTTTCGTAATACATCATACAACAAAACGGTGTCGGAATTACAAGGCTAGTATAAACTCACTAAAACGGAACCGTCCCGATATATCAATTGTTCCACATCGAACATCAAAACGTCGCCGTGCAATCGAAAACTATACCGTGGCAAGTATAAACTCACCCCTATATTTTATGTCTCCCTTACCTTATAAAAAGATATTAGTACTCTCAATATTTCCCCGTCCCACCCCAACCCCACCCACATTCCCAACAAACAATACACAAAATCCTGATGGACCTGAAATATGGCTCTCTGAAGCAACTTGTTTTCACAAACCTAAGACATTGGAACTGACGACACATAATAACATTGCCTTGCGAAATAATGGCCACTCTGCCGCCACCAAGTACATGTGCCATAAACCTACTGCATTATGGGGTTTTGATATTAATAATATGAAATAGGTCGATATGCTGGCAGTGAAATCATACAAGCATGCTGGCTAGCAAGTAATACACTGTAATGTTGCAAGTTTATCATTTTACAAATACCTACTCACAAGCGCCTACATTTTTGACACTCTACGCTTCTATTACTTCAGAGCGATCAGGGTATGTGTCATGAATATAATGATTATCTAACAGCTGCATGTCTGCCTGTCGAGTACAGTTTACATATTACCCAAAACGGTAATACCACATTTGTGAGGACGAACAAGAGTGAGAAGAAAGCGCACATAAGATATGGCAAAAACCGCCCATCTAGCTCAGCGTAAGTCTTGATGTCTTGAGGTACGACAAGTTATTACATGAATTAACCTGAAAATATAAACTAGCTATTTCGAAACAGTACAATGTAGCATTCGGAACGATATTCATTACAGATATTACAGTTTGAAACTGTGATATAAATGAAATCGGAAAAAAACTATTTTAGAGACTGGTATTGTCTGCTCTTACATAAAAGTATGTGATTTTTTAAAACTATGGTGACTACACAAGGTAATAATAGAAGTAACAGACGGAATACGTATTGACCCGTCTCCTTAAACTGCTTCTGTGTATCTTTGAAGACGTCTTTCTTCCCGGGTAGATTTCATTGCTGGTTGGCTTGCCGTGAAGTTGCATGTAAAATATGGAATTCCTGTGACCACACCATGTATATAGACTTACTCATAATACCAGGGGAGCATGCAGAACACGTGTTTCTCATTGATCCATGCATAGGTGACTCCGGAAGCAGCACATTTCTGATATATTTTGATGACATGGCACACGCAGGTCTTGTCAAACTCCATTGGGCACGCCGATCTTGAAAACTCCAGGTGCTGTTGAGATCCCCGAATATATACATGAATATAAACCCCCACCGCAAATATAGACTAATTATTCTGTCCTGAATCATTATATTGATAAGGCGCGTCCAGCCTCCACGCGTATACTCATTGACCACAAAGAATTGAGCAAAACCTGAAAATTCAGGAATCAAGATGAAGATTTAGGCCATTATTGCTGACGTGCAGGTAACTTTCTTAACTAAACAAGTTAAGAGACCTCGTTGCTGATAGATTTGATATCATACCACTCAGCATGTGGCATCAGAATCAGAAGCCCAATAAATAAGGCAAGTTGCAAAACTGCCCCAGGTCAGAAAGATAACAATTTCTGAAGGGCATATGGTACATAGAGGCTTTGATGGACAGACTGGAACACAGGTCACCGCATCTGGTCGCCGTAGATCATCTAATGTACCGGGGTATTTTACTTTCAGAGTGCATTGGACTAAATACTTGAGTAACTCGCACAAACACAATGACAGCAAGAAAGAGACAGTGACTTGGCATACAATTCGTCCATGCATCACCTTTGAAACGAGAAGGATATGCATTCTTGTCAGTTGTTGGCAGTTTATTTAGTAGGTTTTACTTCGCCGTGAGCCCCAAAGTGTTTTCTAAATAGACCAAAATCGTGTAAGAGAGATGATCGTGTTGACTGTACGTGCACAAAACACATCAAGTAGTGGTTCATTCCAGCGAATATTTGTAGAAAATCAAAGTAACATGTACACTTAAAATATCCACATTGTTGTTACATGCGCTTGATTGATATCAAGTTTTGAATTATATCCCAGTGTCAACACAGACGTGTTTGTCTAAGAATGCCTTCTTTTCTTTCTTTAAATACAAAATTTGGGTAGAGGTGTTTTTTGTTTTTTTTTTTTTGTTTTTTTTTTTGACACGGTAAATATCAGAAAAAATCAAGACAAAGATTGGATCAACTCTCAATAACTGTCTTTTTTTTACACAGTGTGGATAAACTATAAGTTCTACAGGGCACCACCACATCATAGTATTGAGCAGCCAAGCATCTCGAAAATTTATTTGTTTATATGTGCAACCAACCCGAAATGTTTAGTTAATTATTGTTTTGCTGATTTTTCCACAAAATATTGGATGGTGCCACTTTTCGCTTTTAACAAAAACCATAGACCGTACAATTGAGGACATTAAAAGATAAGTTTGATTTGCTTGAATAAGCATTGATCCAATCTTTATGTAGTGAAAAGCAGTCCTTGTACACTTACAGGTAAGTCTTTCCAAAGGCCATAAAATTTAAATAAGTGTGTGTAAGACAATCCCAGAAATGACCTCTATTCTTTCCAAAATGCTCTCAGTATTCTCAAAATGATTTCGTGCAGATTCCACATTACGTCATCTTTCCATGAAATTCCAGAATGTGTATATTTGTTGTCAACTTTATGACCTCTTCACATATGAAGCATCTTTACTTTGAGATTCCAACCAGTAAGGATTGAAACATGTGATACGAAAAGAGAAAAACACGTGTTCTTGCACCAACTGTCATGGCCGACATGTCAAGCAAGTGACTAATATCCGGCCCTCTCTCTGGAGCCTCCTGCCATATCAACGACAGACATACCAGATCACAAAGAAAGATGTCTGCCAGTGGTGACAATGTTCAGTCAATCAACCGGTAAACATCTCACAACAGTGTTGAAAATAATGATATGAATCTGTTAAAAACACAAAACAACTTGTTTGTTGGGAAAATTTCGATTATTTCGGACAACTACTGGGGATATACATGTATGAAAGAAACAATGGACTCCCTGAATAGCAATTTCACATACTTATCATGATCACATATACACTCAGTAATGTTACGACACCAATAAAGGGAAGGTATAACTAAGAATCTTTTTGCTTCCTTGCTTGATTTGGCAACGATACTTTTGCTTCCCTGTTATTTATATGTTGATTACTTGTTTCACTCTGGAACCATATTCTGCTTCCAAAACATGGTAGGTTGATTACTTGACAGGTGCTGTATGAACACAACCGTGCTATTGATGGCTATCATCACTTCGTTCCAAGCTGCTCCATAACTTGGAAGATGCTTTCTTGGTCACCTGCCTATTCACAGAAGAGGAACTGCATTTAAACACCGGAAATACATTGATGTGTTTTGACAAGGTGTCAGGTTGTGCTCTGCTATATTCCAAACAGCTTCAACCGTGGCTTGCTCCTATTTCTACGCGGTGTAGCATATCCACAGCAGTCTCGTGGCTGGGCAGTGGGCGTTCATAAGAAACATGTTATACTCCAAAGCATGGGTGTAGGTTCCCACAATAATCCTATTTGCATATATATATATATATATATATATATATATATATATATATATATATATATATATATATATAATATTATCTACAGCGTTCGTCGCATTCCACGGAGAGTAAAGTGTACCAGTTACTGATATCGAATAGCATAGCTGAGTCACCATCGCCTGAATAATCCTTTATAAAAAGACGGAAGATGTGAGAACTGTTTTCAGCCACGTCTTGCCTGCATATCATGCCTTGTTTATCAGAGCAATTGTACATAGACTGTTTTCAGCTACTTCAGGCCTTAATTGCTTGTCGTAGCATGTCGACATCAAACCATTTCAACCCCCGAAGAGCTTTTTACTTCACATCACAACCATAGTCTACCGTTGGATATAAATATAGAGTATTAAAGCACGCCAGCATCAAGACTCATTATCGGTTGTCAATTTCCATCACTTTCCATGAAGTATTGCATGACTTGCTTGTAAAGCAAGACTCAGAGATTACAATTTTATTTATCAACCGGGACCCTTACAGGAGAGACTCTACAATTTTGGAACGTATAATGGAACAGATGCATGCAGGATCAAGGGTTGTTTTTTTTCTACGTGCCATGGACAATGATGACCAATAAGATACAGATGTATAATGTATGTATAACACGATCTCCTAATAATAAACCACTCCTCCAAACTTCTGCATCTTTCCCTGACTTTTCAGCCAACGTTTAAAAATTCAATGAGTTTTTTGGCCTGAATTTTTGACAAGCGAAATGTCATAACTTTCCTTGGTTTTTTTTTTTTTTTTTTTTTTTTTTTTTGTTTTTGTTTTTTTTTTTTTTTTTTGGACTGACACAGAACCAGGAGGCCTTTTTTCTTAAAGAAAGCTACCCGGTTTTGCTAAAATTTAAATGACAGAAATACCACGTGGCTGGTAACTTTAGAAAGGATTCACGGTTTTTCGTCATCCATCTTGAATAAAATGCTGTGGTACCGATTCAACGCATGTTTAGAGAGGCAAAAAAACCCACATATATTGGTACTTCCATTCTAGATTGGTAATATTTCATGTTTCTATTTAAAAGTCCCAAGATTGTGAATTGCAAAAATAAAATGCGAGCGAAAAGGCACACATCTACTTAAGTTGGTAAGAATCCAAGATACAGTTTTGAGAATAGCCTAAATGTGGGTCAATGTTCCTCTCCTGTACATTCTTTCAAAAAGCCACAATACAAATATGAAAATGTAAGAATGAAAGTTTCAGGCTACGCAAGTGAGTTTGAAGATATAAACAGAGAAGAAAAGTATGGAAATGCCGTCCGATCTGCTCGACAAAGTAGTGTGGCAGTTCCCTGTGTACCATCTGCAACATATTTTTTTGCCACACTTTATCCCAAAATTATGTTGTCTTAATTTATTTCGGTCAAGAAACTAATATCGTATAGACAGTCCTTTCATTGCCATTCAGAAAAAACTCAATGTGCTTTGAAATAAACATAACGATGCCAAATTCACATTCCTCGCACACTGACATTTTATTCAGGTACTAACATGCCTACAGTTGCAAAGAAGAGGAGAATGGTCCAGGCCAACAGTTTTCCTCTGCACACTTTGGCCACAATAATCCGAGCACGCCGTGCTAAGCTGTCACCAAAGTTAGCACTCAAGATGTAACAGCTAATCAGATGCAACGTATCCCCTGCTCTCACCCAGAATATCATGGCCAACAGTGGACACCTCTGCTTTGGGGGGGGGGGGGGGAGAGAGAGAGAGAGAGAGAGAGAGAGAGAGAGAGAGAGAGAGAGAGAGAGAGAGAGAGAGAGAGAGAGAGCGAGAGAGCGGCCCAGATGCACTGATCTCCCACACACATTTGTGATAGCTATGCCGGCCCTGCAAAGTACAAGGGACGTGAACACGAACCACTACCATGGACAACTGATTAACTGAAAAATCCCGTGTATCGATAGTAATGATTTCTTACTGAATCTACATCTTTAAAATAGTGTTAAGGAAGGACCCTTTCTGACATCAAGCAGAATGGAGTTCCATGTCACAGCACCTCTGTGGGTAATTCTATCTTGGTAATAAATTAGATTTGCAGAATGAATAGGAAAATGATCGGAATGAGCAGCTGAGTATTATGGCTATGACCCGAATTGGAGTAAACAAACATTTGAAGACTTTCAGCATTGGTTTGAGAGACACAGGTCAGCTTTGCTAATTTTGTGGACTTTCTTGTTGTGGTTCTTCTTCTTTTGTTTTAGGGATTTGGATACCTTCTAAAACATTTGAGCACCATTCCCAGGAAACATATATGTATGTCAGTATCGTCATAATAGGTTAGCATCAGGATTTTATAGAATGCACACTCCAGATTATTTGGTAGGCTGCTGCAAGCTCTGCCAATGATTGCTATTCTGGGGCTGACCTTTCAACTTGTGTAATTTATACCGTCTTTAAGAGAAAGAGTATCATCGAGTAAAATAGCAAGACACCCGAAATTATTGACTTGTTCAATATCAGCAAAGCCAATTTTATTCCTTTATGAATAGTAAATGTACTCTGTGGAGGATTCAAAAAAGCATGAGCTTTATTGGCATTCAATATCATTTCGTTTGCTCTAAAACCAGTTAGGGACAATATTTCAATCTAACAATTTTCGCTGTCCCAGGCGGGTTGCTGACAAAAAAATACATTTCGTTATCATCTTAATAAAGTAAAATGCTACAGTCAGTCGCCATTAGTGGCCGATTTCTGTACATAGTGGACAGCTGTGAATCCAGTGTTTGTGTTGTAACAGACGCACTCTACGTTCATCCGTCTGGGCCCCTTGCCAAACAGTTGCGCTGGATTCCCCTCAGTTGTAACATCAAATTCGACAAGTATGTTCTGATCTATACAGCTTTACATAGTCTCACCCCTCCTTACAATAGTGACAGATTGGAATACCCTAGCGAGGTGGCCTGTCCATGTATGTTATCGTCAAGTCAGATGGCTATTCAATTTGGTAGATGATTAAGTTGCTCAACAAAACGTTTTTAGTAATTGGCGATGAATGGCAGGTGGCCCAGATGATCGCATCCAGAGTATGTATAATTCTTTACAGAATATTATCAACAAGTGCTTCACTGATATTGACTCAGAAATCATTCAAGGCTTCAGATATGCCTGTTGGGTTGGCGATCTCAGTATTTCCATCAACGTTTGAATGGGATTGTTTCTTCAAAGCTTTTCACAATTTTCATGAGTGGAATATAATATGAAGTTTTTTTCAGTTCACTGACAGATTGTTCCACATATTATTATGGAGTTGGAAACAAAGTCTCATCACTCGTTCCAACTTTGCATAATCTTCTACCATAGTGACACAGTTTTGGCCAATCAAAAGCACAAAGCAACACTTAAACCCACACTTTTGCTCATATTTCAAAGTTGGTACAAGGAGACCCAAACTGCTAATAATTACCACTAATAGATCAAGGCCAAGCAAAATGTCATCTAATCCATCAGGACAACGTTTGTTCGGCGTCCTCCCTTGGCCAATATAATAGTGTCCACTCCTGCAGGAAGCAGGGTTTTCATCGCAGGCACTAGCACAGCTTGTAGTGTCTGATGCCAGGGGCTCAGGTTTGTCCAGTGGCTGGGCCGGGTCTACAGCGGGAGGCAAAACATGGGTGGTTGGCAGTAGCTGAGCTGGGCTCGTCAGAGTGGAAGTTGAATGTTTGACCTTTAGTCATGGCGGGTTGCAGGGTATTGGACACATCAGTCAGCATTTTGTAGCAGGTCGTTTGTATGCCCTCACAGCGTTACTTATGTGGCCTGTTCTGATCATAATTGTCTGCTCATTTTATCATGTTTAGTTGTTTATAGCACATATAACATTCTTGGGGGGCTTTTTTTATTGGATGCAGTCATCATTGCACTAGGGAGTCTGGCCACCTTGTGACCATACTATGTGGCCCAGATGGTACAAATCAGTTATAGCCTGGAAAAGTGTGAGGATAGCAAGACCCCTCGTTTCACTCGAGGTCATGTTATCCCACACCTTTCTATGTTTTAAGTAATAGTAAGGTTAGGATTGAATGACAGTTTGATTTGACTGGATCTATCAGTGGCAGTTATTAAAGTGTGTGTGTCGACACACACTTTTCTGTTTTTCTAGGAATTCTTTCTTTCTTCTTTCTTTCTTTCTTTCTTTCTTTCTTTCAAGCAAATTTGTCCGACATTTCATTTGAAAAATATTACATATAGAAACTCCAAACTTGGCACAATTATACTTCTATAGATAAAGTCTGGCCTTTTTATAATGAGAGGTCATGCTTTTCAAAATTATGCAAATGAGGGCTAATTAAAGTTAAAAATCTTCAATATCTTATATACTATAGTAGATGTGGTTCCGAGTGTATAGGAGTTTGATCATAGCAAGGTAAAGATCATCTCAAATGTCAAGGTCATGTCAAGGTCAAATTTCAATTTGATGCCAAAATGTCATTTTTGAGGTCAAGGTTCGCTTCAGGTAGAGGTCATCTCAAAGTCAAAGGTCATTTCAAGGTCAAAGGCCACTTTCCATGGTAACTTTCTTCTAGCCATAACTTGGTAAAGTTTTATCCAATTTTGATCATGTTTGGCTCAAATGGTAGCTATGGTAATCCTACATATTTTGAAGTTTACATGTAACCTCTAAAGGTCAAAGGTCAAGGTCATTTGGACCTTTGAGAGTTTCATTCATCCAATTCTAATCAAGTTGGACTCAAATTGTAGGTATTGCAACATTGCACATTTTTATAAGAACATGTAACCTCGGAAGGGCAAAGGTCAAGGTCATTTGGCCCTTTGAAAGTTTCATCTTGCCATAACTTGGTCAATTTTCATCCGATTTGGTTCATGTTGGCTTTTAATTTTGGGTATTGTAACACTGCGCAATCTACATATGACCAACTTCTACTAGGGGGTTGTTGACCATTGCGCACCTAATGAATTAAAACTAAAAGTTGCAGCAATTTAAATTATGCTAAATAAATCTTGAATAACTCAAAGCTATGATAGATAGAGATGCCATTCCAACTTGTACTCCTGTGTTATGGAATAGTTCTACATTGCCACACCGATGTGCTTTGAAGACACACACACTGATTTGCTATACAGCAAATCATCTTTTCTAGTTAACAGTTTGGGTCTTTTTGTACCAGCTTTGATATATGAGCAAAAGTGTGGGTTGAATTTGTGCTTAGTGCTTCTGATTGGCCAAAACTGTGATCTAAATTTTCAAATATCCCTAATTTGCATAATTTCAAATGTTACAAGTCTGAACACACCACCATTAGATAGCCCATCCTTATAAAGCTATAGCTTCTATTTAAAATCATGTCTCTATCTTTATTAGCTTTGTAAGAATTAAAGACCTAAATTTTCAAAAGTCCCTAATTTGCATAATTTCAATTGCTACAAATCTGAACACTTCTCAATTAGATTGCCCGTCTCCACAAACCGATGGCTCATATTTAAAATCATCTCTCTATAATAGTTTTGAAGATATCAAAGATTTAAATTTTTAAATGCCCCTAATTTGCATAATTTTGAACATCTTGAACAAACAATACAGTTTCCACAATTTCACTGCTAGGTCAATCACCATGACAAATTTAGCATTTCTACCCGTAGCAGTGTCCGAAAATAACGGCGAAAAAAATAAGGAAAGAAAGAATCCCAGTAAAAAATGTTTGATTTGGCACACAGACATAATATACTATCAATACAGAAGTGTCATGAAAACGAGATCGTTGATAACGTTGATTGACGTACGTGTACCTAATGTTGACTAAACTACCGATATACAGACATGAATTAAAAAGAGACTATATATATATATATATGTATATGTATGTATATATATATATATATATATATATATATATATATATATATATATATATACAGTAAAACCTGTCTATTGCGGACACCTGTGGTTCTGGCAAAAATGTCCGCAATAGACAGGTGTCCACAATTGGCAGGGGGTGAACGTTTGGGATCTCAGAGTACATTTGTATCAGTTTTTGTACATTATGCCCATGACACTTCACTCAAACACATCTTACTTTTGGATTTCACAGTTTTTATCTTTCAAGGGAAAAATTATATATGTATGGGCTTACCAGGCTAAAGAAAGTTCGTGTAATTTCTTTTACTAACAGAAAAGAAACAAACAACAAACATACCACAGGGATATCCTATCCTTTGAATACAGTATAACTGTATGTGCCATTGTTACAAATTGTGAATAACTTCACATGAGTCTCAGTGGGTCATTTGTTTTAGGCTTAATGATTGATCTATGGAGCTTAATTGTTTGATAGACAGAGAAAGTGTGAGCAACCTCACTCAACAGGAGCACCAGCGCTCAGATTCATGTCAAGAAGGTTCTCCCTCCGTTCTATAAACATGTTCCTACAATTTATGTTTTATGTTCACAATTTATTTGGGGGGGGGGGGTGGAAATCAGTGGTTTGTCGGTGAACCAGAAACCATGGATACGAGAAAAAATTTTAATTCGATTTGAGCGAAACCTTTCAAGCATGTCTTACTCGGGCGGCAACTACGCTCTGCTATCAAAGCAACCTATCTGACCTTTTTACCCGTCCCTGTGCTCAATTAGTACGGCCACCAGGATCATGTGACACCCATACGGCATGTGGCCATACAGCGTGGAGCTGCCCTTGAAGAAGCAAAAGTGCAACTAGAAAAGATTTGCATCGAAGCAAATCTGTGTGCCTACAAAGGATAGTTTTTGCCTTGTGTATTCCAATTGAAATTGGAAAAGCTACTTGACAGAAAACATGAAATATAAGGAATAAAATGTAACAAAATAAGGACCGGTGCCATACAAAATATAATCTGCAGGTAAAAAGGAAATGCCAGACAGAAAAAAAAAGAATTATTGATAAAACAGAATGTCAAGTGTCAGCAAACAAACAAGATTTGATCATGTAATTCTAATACACCTTTTATTGCAACTTTGGTTCATTTATGGATCGCTGTTAACACATACAGCATGGACTGATGATAAAATGGTCACCATATGGAATCATAAATGTGTTATGTCCGACAGCAGTGCAAACATCACATCCAGCAATGTACATACACATGTACTTGACTGCTAATGATAGACCATGGCCTGTATGTCTGATCTATAACAAATATGTGCTAGGCTCATAGTGTCGCTCCTAATTTGCATTATTTCAGCTTCATTTATATAGTCCCACAACGTGTAGAGATTCTAGCTTCACTGGCCTGTGGAAGCTTATCTCTGGACAAAATTGATGATGGACAAGCCTACGATGTGAAGTCAGAATGGCACATCTACGCATAATAGTTTTGAAGATATGTTTTTGGTTTTTAGTTTTTCGAATCCTCCTAAATGGTATGAATCGAAATTTTACAACTTTTGTTTGTGGTTCACTGGATACCAATACAGCACAAACCTATGAACTGAAGTTGGAATGACACCTTTATGCACATAATTTTGAAGATGTTCGATATTTGAACTTTTCAAGTGCTCATAATCAGCATTAAATAAATGTCTACAACTTTTGTTTGCGGTTTTTTGGATTAACGTGTGGCACAAATCTATGAATTGAAATGGATTGGCACTTGTATTTATAATAGTTTTGCAGATATTCAATATTTTAATTGTTTTAATCTGCACAATTTTTAAAACTGTGACCCATCTGCACAAAAAAATGATAAAAATTTCAAAGCCAGTGTTTCCGATTATTTAAAGATTAACAAAGGAGTAAAACATGGCTATTCTTTAAGCCCCAGTTTATTTAATATCCTTATTTATGGCTGATCTGGTAAGTTTTATGATCTTTGTGAACATGTAATTGTTTATGAAAAGAAATCAACTGCAAAAAACGTGCCGATGGTCTTATTCAAGTTTTAGAAGCAGGGAAGGGATTGCACAATTGCCTTGATATATCCCAAAAAGTATTGCATCATTGGAAATTAAACAACAAGGTACAAAAGATTAAAAAAAATCGATAAAACACTTCAGAAAGTGGCCAGAGTGTTAATTCATGTACGAGAACAGGGAGTTCAAATTGTTACCAAATATACTTTGGAGTTCAAGTCTCCATTACTGTGTTTTTTCCTGATGGCGTAATAGAGCTATTATCTGACAAGACTAAGAATTACGTGCCAAGACTAAAGAGAATAATGTATGTGGGAGACTTTAATGTTAAAATGTTCTCATCATTGTTTGAAAAAGCAACGTTCCCAATTTTGCTACATAGGCCTACCTCTAAGATACAGGGCATTGTAATCGCTGTAAAGCAGCAATCTCAGGCGAAACTTGGAAGAACCTTACTTTCACTGAAAATTATGACTCTGGTCTGTAAGAAGTGGTTGCGAACAATAAAATCTGATCCAAATTCTTATTCCATTCAGATGTAAATTTGATAACTGACCAACATTGTATAACTCAGAACAAGATATTTCAACTTCATTAAATGGACTGGAACCTTGGAACAATCACGACTGTCCTGATGGTTTTACCTTCCAAATAGTAATGGAACATATCACAAACAAATTTGAATTTGAAAGTGAATTAAAAGTGACCTTACCCGACAAAACAATGAATCAAACTAATGGTAGCCCAATAGTGCCAACCACCAAAAGTTTTTTGTTTTTGTTTTTTTTTTTTTTTTTTTGTTTTTTTTTTTTTTTTATTTTGTTGTTGTTGTTTTTTTATCTCGTGATTACGATATTTTAACTCGTAATTACGAGATTTTAACTTGTAATTACGAGATTACGAGATTTTGTCTCACAATCACGAGTTCATATCTCATAATTATGAGTTCAAATCTCGTAATTTCCAGATTTTTATTTTTAAAAAAACTCTTTGGTTGGCAACATTGAGCAACCATACAAATTTGAGGACTTATGTATTGATTAAAAGAGAATTAAAGTTCGAAGAGTATGTAGAAGTCAGCTGTTATTTTGAATCCCTAAGAAGTATCTCATGATCTTTGAATCGAAACTAGTAGACACTATAACATCCAACCCATGTTCCTTTAAATCAATGTCTATATGATATATGCCAGCTGGTTGAAGGCTAAGGGCCCCCCCCCCCCTTAAGGGGGGGGATACCTTTTTGCACAGTAGATAATGATCTCAACTGTCACTTTGTAATCAAAGTTGGAAATGAATGACGCACAAGCAGAATGCATAACATGCCCTTGACATGTTGACACGTAAGCAGAGCTAAAACACCTTGCAACTCAGTAAATAGGCTTTTAAAACAAATGATTAAGACAAACCCAAAGAAATTTCCAGCTAAATTTCAAGACAATTTAACCAAGGGTTTTGACGAAGTAAAAATAATAAAACATTGAAGAAAAAATAGTGTGACGTGCAAGTAACAGATGACGCAGCTTCGCGTTCAAGATCCTTTTACAAATCCCTCTTTGTCACCAAAGACAGCAAAAATCAAAACGCTTAATATGGTAACAGAGTCATACATTGAGAGATTTGTTTGAGACGTACCGAGGTCAGACGACACATAATCTAGGCTGTGGATCATACTCAGAAATAGAACATGACAGGCAATTACGTAAACACAGACGAACGACGACCCACGGCACGACCACAGATGACAAGTAAGCTGAACAATGTTTGCTTTATATGAACAAATTCCCCATGCAAGATAATGACGAATCCATCTGCATAGACATAGCTTGGAACTTTAGAATGACTAACAGATGTACATTTTGTCTTGTCACTTTCCCTCACAATATCACCTGAACCACGTCAACATCAGCTGAGAACTTTCAACAATTATGATCCTGTTCTGATAGAAGAAATTGCTAAAAAAAAATTTTAAGTTAGAAGATATTGATCAGGAAAAGGATATCTTTCGAACGTCTATTCAAATTGTTACATCATCATGTATACACTTTGGTAATTATGTCTGTGTGCCAACAAAGACATAATGTTTTTTTAGGGATTTTTTTCTTTCTTTCTTTCTTTCTTTCTTTCTTTCTTTCTTTCTTTCTTTCTTTGTTTCTTTCTTTACAGGCAAATTTGTCCAATATTTCATTTGAAAAGTATTAAACGTAAAAACTCCAAACTTGGCATAATTTTACTTCTGTAGATGACGTCTCGCCTTTTTACAATGAGAAGTCATGTCTTTTTCAAAATTATGCAAATGAGGGCTAATTAAAATTTTAAATATTCAATATCTTATATACTATAGTACATGTGGTTCCGAGTGTTAAGGAGTTCGATCATAGCAAGGTATAGGTCATCTCAAATGTCAAGGTCATGTTAAGGTCAAAGGTCAATTTTCGGCCAAAATGTCTTTTTTGAGGTCAAGATACACTTCAGGTAGAGGTCATCTCAAGGTCAAAGGCCACTTTCGCTGGTGGCTTTCTCATTGCCATAACTCGGTCAATTTTTATCCAATTTTGATCATGTTGGGCTCAAATTGTAGCTATTGTAAAACTGCACATTTTCGAAACTTATGTGTGACCTCTGAAGGTCAAAGGTCAAGGTCATCTGAACCTTTTGAAAGTTTCATCCCGTCATAATTTGGCCAATTCCATCCAATTCTTATCGTGTTGGACTCAAATTGTAGGTATTGCAACACATTTTGCACATTTTTGTAAGAACATGTAACCGCAAAAGGGCAATGTTCAAGGTCATTGGCCCTTTGAAAGTTTCATCTTATCATAACTTGACCAAATTTCATTGGCTCATGTTAGGCTAAATTGTGGGTATTGTAACACAGGGCAATTTACATGTGACCTGTAAAGGTCAAAAGTCAAGGTCATTTGGTCTTTGAAATTTGCATCCAGCCATAAGCTTAATGTACTGTAAAGTTTCATCTGAGTTGGTTCATGTTGTAACTTAATTTGTAAGTAGTGTAACAAAGTACATTTTTGCGATTTACATGTGACCTCTAAAGATCAAAGTCACTTGGACTTTGAAATTTTCATCTAGCCATAAGCTTAATGGAATGTGAAGTACCAAAGGATAAAAGTTTTACAACTTTTGAAGGCATACAGACAGATTTGCTTTGAAGCAAATCCTCTTTTCAAGTTGAATCCTTCTCTCATCCCTGTCTGTCTGGGAATCTAAAGAACGGAAATAGGTCGTGTGGTTATTAAGAATTTGAGCACCACTACTTGAGAAGAACCATGATAGATGTGCTAATAATTGCAGTTCAGCAGTGATATTCTATGCTCCTCCGATATATATATACATATACCTGGAAATCGTGTCTTATGGTGTCTCAGTGTCCTACTTGACAAATCCGACTATGCCATAAAATATATTGACGATTCATTTGGTCTTTGTACTGCTTAAGTCAATATAATTTTCAAACTAGATGTTGCATATACAGATACATGCCTATTATTCATTATACTAGTAGTGGAACTCAAAACGTGGAGAAGGAAGACGGAATCGTAATTGTGGCACATTGTGGACACTAAAGGGTTATAAGCTTCTCCAGGTCTGCATTTATACATGTGCGCTCAATATGTTATTGGGCGAACTTCTTTAAATACTATGATATATACAATTGCTACCCATGTGCTACTTCCAAAGTTCGCTATATGTTTACAACATGAAGGCAAGTGTGCCTTTCTGCGAGTCTCAAAATCAGTGGGTTTAAATCAGAAAGGAGACAGTGCCTTTCCTTAAATCTAACAAAGACGATTTTGTTACATTTCATACCATATGATTACAAATCAAACAATCTGAATTTTAAGCGGAAAAAACTAGAGGTGCTTCAATGGAAAACACTGGCTGACTGGTTCACCTTTGCAGCCACACGGGTCCTGTGGCCTAGAAAAAGAGGTCAAGGTAATCAATATGTTATCAAATCAAGAGATGGTGTGAAGGAACAAATCAGACAAAATTGAGTTTCAAAGTGCCTGCAAGCCTTCAGATATGTTCATAAACAAATGATGGATGGATGGACGGACAATCCAGAAACGTAATGGGTCCCATAATAAAAATACTGTAAAAGAAATCGAGCCACACAACTCTTTCCATTCAAATATGCAAACATTCAGACACACACATACATACACATACATTAAGTGCGAAACTGAAAAAGTGGTGTCGTTATATAATGAACAACTTATACACGCACACACACATACATACATACATACATACATACATACATACATACATACATACATTAGACAAGGAGCCGCTACTCAGAGAGACATGTACGGGTAATAGGTTCCGAAACATGTTGAGTAGTTACCCGCTGAAGACTCTTTAATTTATATGGGCTGATACAGCCTATGTCAAAATTTACAGAGGAACGTGTGCACTATGGACAATAGTAATTCCATAATATAGGTTAGACAGGGACAGGTAAGCTCATGGAGAGTAAAGAGTTCGGACTGCGGAATAGAGTAATGACTACTAGGAAGTGGTTCTGGGCAAAAAGACACAAATAGAAATATGCCCACACTTTATATACATACATGCATACATATGTACATAAATACATACACACACTTTACATACATACATACATACATACATACATACATACATACATACATACATACATACATACATACATACATACATACATACATACATGCATATCTACCAAAAAAATTCTCAAGCCAATAGAACGGTGGGACTAATAAGAAGAACCTTTAAATATCTGGATGAGGAGTCTTTCTTGAACTTGTTTAAATCACTTGTGCGCCCACACCTGGAATATGCTCATTCAGTATGGAACCCTAGTAAATCAAAATTGATTGATGCTTTGGAAAATGTGCAGCGAAGGGCTACGACGTTGGTACCTAGTCTACAAAACCTAAGCTATGAAGAACGTCTCAAGAAGCTCAAACTTCCAACCCCATCATACCGTTGTCTCAGAGGGGATATGATTGAAACATTTAAAGTTTTTAACACCTACGACAAACAAGTTACACCTCACCTCCCCCTGATCAGGACAGTTACTAGGGGACAGTCATACAAATTAGAAAAAGTGAGATTCAACAGAAATACCAGGAAGAACTGTTATACATTAAGAATAGTGAACAGTTGGAATAACCTACCATCCTATGTTGTGAACACTGAAACTAAAATACAGTTTGAGAAAATGTTAGACTATGCTTGGAACAATGCAGAAATCAAGTATAACTACCGCGCCTCACCTCCCGGACATGCCCAGAACACAATTGTGAAAACTGTAACTGCAAGCGATCTGGATATAGCGGACTTTTGACCTGCGTCCAGTACTTAACTATAACTATAACTATACAAACATACATACATACATACATACATACATACATACATACATACATATATATGCACACACTATATATACATATACACACACTATATATTCATACCTACATACATACATACATAAATACATACATGCACCTTACTTACATACATACATACATACATACATACATACATACACTATGTATTAAGGCTATTTTTACGGCAACGATGCTAGAGCTGTCTTTGCCAATTTGTCAAGACTTTTTCGCTAACTTTAAAGCATAGTTTTTGGATGGAGCACTTGGCAGACCTGCTGGCGCTGACCTTAATGTAAGCATGCGTTTTTATGAAAGCGAGGCCTTTGTGGTCTTTTATGTATATTTCCAGTTCCACAGAATGTGTATTTTATTTTTTCCGGTTTAACCTGATTTTTCTCGACGCGATCAGTCGATGCCCCCGGCTTATAGGTGTAGTTTATATATATATATATATATATATATATATATATATATATATATATATATATATATATACATACATACATACATACATACATATCTATGGAGGTAAAACAGGTGCTATAACTAATGCAATCAATTAATTTACATCAACAACACCAACCATGAGGGTATAAAAGACTATTTGGGGTAAGCGCACAGCTATCATATGATGATGTTTCACCATGTTTGAAGATTTTATAAGTCTCACCCCCCCCCCCCCCCAGTACTTCAAAGAGCAGCTACGGTGTACACCATATCTTTGTTCTAGTCTCTCTTATGTTTACCTATGCTAACTGACCTGATACTGACATTCCTGCTCCCAGCTAGGAACCTCCAGGTTGCTGTGACACACCCAAGACACAACTATAACGCACTATTCAGTGGATTTTGATCATTTAGTGCCTCAAGAGTTTAACTATTTATCCCCGATATGAAGATCCCACGGGAATTAATTGGGGAATAGAGACTGAAAAGCCTTCTTGTTGTTAATCATAAAGGGACGTCACTGGCATGGCAAGCACACACTGGCGCGTCAGGCACCCATCTGGTGGCTTTTTTTTTTTCCTTTTTTTTTTTTTTCTTTGTTAACTATTTTCTTTTTCTTGTCTTTCTGACTTGTTTCCGTTTTTGTTTATATATATATATATTTTCCGTTTGTTTTAATTTACAAATTATAGTCCACACATTGTTTGCTTATTTTGGATATCTTTTAATGTTTATTTAATTTCTTTTCAGTGTGACTCCACAGTGTTATATATCCTGGCTGTCCATGCATTTTATTTGCCTGTATACACATGTGCTTTACTCTCTTCACATGTGGTATTCAGATATGTGTAATTTGGATCCATCTGGTACATCGTTGCAAGCTTCAATAAGCTGTACGCTAGTTTTGTTTATTGGATAAAGGGTAAACTTTGAGCCGTCAGAGGCCATTAATCACACGATTTTAAAAGAAAATGAAACTTTTTATTTTATTAATTTTTCATAAAGTGAAGTAACGATACAAGCGTCATATAATTTAGATCAGATTCTGCGATTTCTTGATCTTCAGTGTGTTGAGTAAAATCAAATAATTCAAGTCACTTGTGAATGCGTAGCGGTATTCTAGTTGGGTCATCTGGTTTATCTGAAACAAACATATAAGGTTACTTATTAGACAGGGAGTGGCTAGAATTATACCATATGGTAAGCAATAATCATAGTTTAAGACTCGCATTAAACTGACGAACAAAAAACACTTCCTGGGACCATTACAGCTTTAGAAATGTTCCGTGCAGTGATTCAAACAGCTTGTGCAGTCAGTTTGAGGTATTTAATTCAAGAATAGATGTCTGGTTTTACTTTACAATCCTTTTACGATATCTTGACCAGAAGGTTTGTGTCCTAAACTCTTCTGCACACGTTAGATACCAGCCAGAGAAATGGGGTGTGAAATGTTCTGTGACCATACAAATTTCTGTAGGCATGACGAGTCAATCGAGCACATTGTCTGATCTTTTGCGTCCATCACCGAGTGAGCAGACCTGGTATTTGAACACAGGGTCACATTTCCAGGTTGACCCTTTGCGTTTCCATGTTTTGGGTAAATCATACCAGATGACTAGGTCTGGCGAAATGAAGGGATTGTGAAAAGTCCTTTTCTTGTTCATTATAGATTAGTATTCATAACCTTCAACCCATTTACACCAGTTTACCAACAATCGAATGGGTGGCGATCGCGTTTCCGTTTGACTGTTTTTGGAGCAGGGCCCCGGGTGTAATTTCTGACAGGAGGCACACAGCTCCTATACAGTGAGAACCTCCTAACACGCATCAAGTTGTGCCTCATCACATTTGTCATGATTTTGAAAAATAATTAAATGTCAGAAAACTACCCCAAGACAACTGAAAATTCCGATCATAACGAAAAATATCGCTGCCAAATCCCATATGATATAACTTAAAATATGGCCAAAAATGGGTGTCTTTGTAGATGCAATTTTCAATGGGCCTGTTATGTTTTTTGTGGTTTTAATCTTTACTCTACCTGCAACTATTAAAGTATATAAACTATATTACTCTCCCAAATTGCCCTAAATACTTAGTGGCAACTATCAACACGCCCTCTCACAATCCCAAGGAAACCTAAAATCTGTGAATAACCACAAAAAGACCAGTGTCATTTTCCTCCGCCTCCTCCTCATGGTCCCCATCATCATCATCATCATCATCATCATCATCATCATCATCATCATCATCATCATCATCATCATCATCATCATCATCATCATCATCATCATCATCATCATCATGGTCTCATCAAAGTTCTACACTATATTTTTAATCACAATGTTAGCAGTGTTGGTGTCCTTAAAATGGTATTTCAGGCATGAATACAGAACAATATATACGATGGTATGTAAACAATTGATACTTTGTTTCAAAATCCGATGAATCATTTCAAAGTGTTAAAAATGTGATGTTGACTTATTCAAAAATAGTTTTGCCGACTGAAATGATGACTAGTCTCATACTTCATATCTGGGTATGTGGGTTGTGAACTGATACCATGTCATAAAAAATGTCCACTATATAGGCCAGAACGCAACGGCACACTAGTCAAATTCCAACGTGGATTTTGAAATGTATGTCTGCATACATATTTTTCTGCATGCTCTTTTATCATATACAGCTGCGGAATTTGATATTTAAGAATTATCTTTGAAACCAGGAACACATGAAAAAGTTCCAAATTGCAGAGAAAGTAGTGGGCGACGACCAATCACATACTATCAATGCCCTTTCCGGCTGGTTTATCTCAAGAACTGTTTATCGTGTTTATTGTTCCCGTTCCCGTGGGATTCAACAAGCATAGCCTGGCAATTTTCTACATTATCAAACAAAAGTTTATCAGATAGTTTTGTCAATGAAATGTAAAATAATCCTATGTTTTACTCACACATTCATTATGATTTCTACCATGTCAATGCGTATAGCCGTTGAACGATGAACATATAAACCATTCTGTGCCAGAAACGTGGGAAGTCAAAATTGGATACCTACTAACTGTGAATGAATAGAGACCCCATGTATGCTACGATGATGCAATGTGGTGTCAAGTTTGCGTATAAAAAAAACTGATAGGCCGTAACATCTTTTGATAAAGTATTACGTTAGCCTAACTGTAACTTGCTCGCCTTTCCGACGATCTATTTATTCTCTCTGAAGTGATTACACATTATTATGATACGCTATACACTAATAAATGCTTCCAACGCTGGGCATGCGGTTAGTATTTTGACATTCCCAAACAAAAGAAGACAGTGACAGAAACAAAGAAACACGGAGTCCTTTAGAGATCAGACTCAAGTGCGCAGGTACAGAAGCTCGTACCATCTGATCTGAGACTACCTGGAGCGGTTGCCTCAGATCTGATACAGTGTCATGCAAGTCGACGCACCCACTTTCTCCTTATTCTATTGCAAATAATAATAATAATAATAATAATAATAATAATAATAATAATAATAATAATAATAATAATAATAGTAATAATAATAATAATAATAATAATAATAGCTATTATTATTATTATTATTATTATTATTATTATTATTATTATTATTATTATTATTATTATTATTATTGGTTTAAACATATTTTATTAACACAATTGGCCGACAGGCTCACCAACCTATATGAGGGCCTCTTGTACAAAGAAGACAAGACTACATAGATATTGTAAACACCAATTCACAGACAGGTCACGCACAGGACCACAAATATGGAAGCGGAAGGGAAAAGAAATGATGCGTGAGCATTGGTACAAATAGAAGGAGTCGTACTCCATGAACACAGTTACCAAAATAGGATCACGTTTTAAATATGCCAGATAATTTTATGTACTTATGTACTGCTTCAAAAATTTCCTCATTTTGACTTTTTGAGAATCCTTTTCTGTCTATTCGGAACAATAATGTTTTCAAGTTGGAATTACCAAGAGTGAGTACTTTACACTGCAATTCGTTTCGTATGGTTACATATTTATCACATTCAAAGAAAAAATGGTAAATAGATTCTTGACTAGCTCCGCATGAGCATGCTGGAGACTCTACAACACCTATTTTGTACAAGTCGCTGTTTAGCTGGCTGCAGCCCATTCTCATTCTAGAATGAATTATGGCAATTTTCCTTTCTCCAAAATAGTACAATTCATAATGTTTTGGACTGTTTCTGTTAAGCTCTCGTTTAAAATCGTCTAGATGCTCAATGGTCCTTACTGATCGGGGCAATAAGTTCCATTCGCGTATAGTTGACGGCAAAAAGGAATTGTAAAATATAGTTTTCTTGGCCGCAATTGTTCGTATTTGCTTAGTCCGTGTGGAAACTGTTCCCGGTAATAATCTGGAAAGATATGCTGGGGTTATCCCGTTAACAATTTTGAACATAAGTACCAATTTTTGCTTTTTTCTACGCTCTGATAATTTTTCCCAGCCAGTCTCCTCGTATATACGTTGGAGACCGGTGTGGGCAAAAGCCCCGGTCACCACCCGGGCTGCGGCCAGCTGGACAGTTTCAAGTCGGTCCCTGTCGGGTTTTGTGCATCCATCCCAGACCACACTAGCATACTCCAGGCAAGGACGTACAAAAGAGAAGTAAAGAGATTCAAGAGTTTTTCTGTTCAGTTTGTACTGTAGGCGTTTAAGAACACCAACGAGCTTCTTTGATTTTGCAATAATATTATTGATGTGGGCTGACCATGAAAGATTTGTGGAAGGCCAAAGGCCAAGATGTTTATGTACCTCTACATTGTTCAGAGTATTGTTGTTAAAAATCAAATTAGGATGGTCTACAGGAGTGCTTTTTCTACTTACTATCAGAGATTCGTTGTTTTTTTTTAGGATTAAAGAAGACAAGCCATTAATCTGACCATTGGGATATTGATTCCAAGTCATGATTTAGTGTATCAGCTGCTTCAATCGGATTGTCAACTGTAATATAAAGAGTCGTATCGTCAGCAAAAAGACGTATTTCTGATCTGACAATCTCCACAATATCATTAACATACACGAGAAATAGTAATGGCCCCAAAACTGAACCTTGCGGGACCCCTGCTTTGACTCTCCCCCAAGATGAAGCCTGACCCCGGATGACTACTCTTTGTGTTCTTGCGTGAAGATAATCCTCCAACCAAGAAATAAGTGGACCTCGGACGCCCGCGTTTTTAAGTTTGTGTATTAACCCTGGATGATGTACCCTGTCAAAGGCTTTGGTAATATCACAGAATATTACACGTACGTCCTTCTTGAGATCGACCGCTTTTGAAAATTCATGGTAAAGATAAACAAGCTGATTGACAGTTCCGTCTCGGGGTAGAAAGCCAGATTGATTTTCAGATAGTATAAAATTGTCACATAGAAAATTGAAAATATGCTTGAACACTGCACGTTCAAATACCTTCCCTACAGAACTTATTAAAGAGATGGGTCTGTAATTGTTACACAATTCTGCCGCACCAGTTTTATGAATTGGTGTTACATGTGCTTTCTTCCATTCTGTTGGAAACTTACAGTTAGAAAGAGACATGTTCAGAAATTTCGTAAGAGAAGATGTTATACTGGGGGCTGCCTCCCTTAAAAGCAGGGGGCTAATACCGTCTGGTCCACATGCCTTATCAGTATCCAGGGACTTCAAGATGTCAAAGACACTATCTTCGTCTAGTACCATGACTTCCAGTAGATTTGGCGGGTCTTGACCTTCCCTAGGTAGGGTAAAATTGGATGAGTCAACGTCGGAAGGTTTGAGAAAATATTTATTAAAGGCTTCAGCTTTGGATGCACTATCAGACAGAACCAAATTGTTTGATAGAATGGAAGGTATCAACTGTTAGAATTACCAGACATGAAGTACTTAACCATTTCCCACCATTTCTTACTTTTAAATTGCCCATCGTTTACAAGGTTACATTGTTTATCATGGTACTCGTCTTCAGCTTTCCTTCAATCGCTTATGTATTGATTTCGTAGCTCTCGAAAATACTTCGAAATATGGGGGGTTTCATTTGAAGCCTTCGCCTTCCTGTGTATCCTATGTAATTTCCGTTTTTGAGTCCGCAGTTTAGATGTGTACCAGGGGGAATCATTTTGTCTTATCCAGACACTTTTGTTCGGTATACAATATCGGGCAACATTAAAAAAGTTCGTAGGCCAAGCATGATAGGCCGCATCGACGTCAAGAGAGTCAAAGCAGGCATCCCAGTTAACTTCACTTAACTTTTCCCTGAAATAGTCAAAATCAGCTTTTGAGTACTGCCATATAGACCTTTCGTATGACCTGTCCGTTTTAACTCGAAAAAGTAAGTTCGCAGACACAGTACAGTGATCGTTTTGAGCCACTGGAGGCAATACAGAAGTGTCTCGCACATATTGTGGAATGTTGCTTAGTATTTGGTCTAGACATGTTGAAGTATGTTCGGTTATTCTGGTGGGATCCTTTATGTGAATGGTAAAGTTATTGTGGAGACCAAAGTTTGTCAAATGGACTCCATGGTGAGTTTTGGGATCTGCATTTAAGTCCCCCATAATTACAATTTTTTCTGTACCAGAGCTAACAGCTTGGTCTACATTACTCATTATTATTATTATGGTTTTAATAACAAAATACTGTTTGTGTTAGGCAAAACCACGAACCAAATTCCTTTTTTTCTTAATCCGAATAATCCTTTTTCAGATATTTTATAAATAGTTTGCTTCATTGCTGAATAAATTTTGAAAAATAATTTGAATTTGAGGCTGCAAAATATTATTACCCAAATCATACATTTTAAGCAACCAGCTAGTTGGGCCATCATCACATGTACAGACATGGATAGCCTGACGGGTCATGATCAAATGATAGACATTCCGTGGCATCTGAACTGAAATATGACAAACTGAACAACTGGGGTGCATTAAGGTTTCAATTTCAGTGGTATTCGACCTACTCTATATCAACAAAATGGCGCAAATACTATTACTTATACTGCAGACGAGCCAGCCTATGGATGTTTTTCTGCGCATGTTTGTCGGCGCTGAATAACTTAATGGTAAGCCATGACAGCTTTTGAAGATGACGCTTTAAAACGACATATTGATAAACCTCGTTTGTGTTTTCCTCAGACTGAGTTCTGTTGATTCAATTGAGAAATAGCATGAGGACTACCCTTGTGACAGGGAAGTGACTTTAAAAGCAATATGTACCAACCAAGTGGACATTATTTAGACATGTACCCCGCATTAGCAAGTCAAAACATACCAAGCAGGAAACTCTAAAGTAGTAAACTTGAGGGCTCTTCTAAACTCTGTGCGCGAGTTTGGCGCCTATGTACAAGGACAACCGCACACAAACATGTGGTTCTGGTCATATATTACTCACTTGCAGCCTTGCATAACCAATTAAAGTACCATTACATGTTTAATTAACGGGTTCATTATACACGTGTCAGCAGCCCGAGCTGCCGTGAGCAGCTGTGTATGCTGAACGTGTGTGTTGTGCAAGATTCTTACAACTGGATTGGGAGTTGCCGAAGTATGATGATAACTGTGCAACTGTTTTATCATCCAAACAATCAAAACACTGTTGACGTTTACCATATGCGGTACATTTCGCTGAGTCGTCATTGCCAGCATAGGGACATCTTGAAACATGTTTGTGCAAGAAGATCAACCTCCTGGGAATCCTTTCAGTAAACCAGGTCCACACAAAATGTTACGTCGTTCCGATCAGATGTTCATATAATTAAGTGGTGCAGATTCAGGCAAGGTCTCTGCTCCTACTTCCTGGTTAAAATGAAGTATATTTAGTTTCTAGGGCAAAGAAGCTTCAGACATACGTAATTTATCATCTACATTTGATTACAAGTGGGGACAGACACACACGTATTAAATCGTCCATTTATTCAAGCGTGCTGACGCGACAAATATATTTGTCCAACACCTGTTCCTGGGAGAAAGGGAAAACGCAACGTCTTCACAAACCGTTTCAATGTCCCCTGGTTCTATTACCCACGGTTGCCTATCGTATGGAAGGGTGGTGACGTATGACTTTATTCGATCAGCTGGTCATAACTATCAGTGCTGTCTTTGGTCACTGACATAAGACGTGCCATTAGACATCCAATGCGGATCTTTTGGTTTCTTGGCACTCTATTAGCAGACACTAATTGGGGCAGAGGAATGCGCAGGCGGCAAAGGCAGAGGGAACGTTCCTGTGGAGTTCTGGCAAACATCTCGGTGTATCGTTACCCAGCACCTCAACACCAAGAGTTCTGTCTAGACAAAGAAGTGACCGTTATCAAAACCTTGAGATCAGATGATTCAGACGAGGACTCGATGATAACATAAATGATAATCGATGTCCAGTCATGATCAAGTGTTAACTCTTTCGGTGCCACATTTTGAACTGTAGACTCCTCGGTGAGCATTAGACGCGTTCCGCCCAAATAGCGCCGAGGAAGGCTGTTAACCTGGACTGTTATCTTTTATGTTACTGCAGGCATGCTGGTCCTTGAATGAAATGTCTTTTTACAAAGAACACGAATCCAGCACCCTTCTCATACATGTAGTTCGACTTTAGTCGCAGTTGTGACTGATAGTGTTAATTCATTGGCCCAGTGCACCCAGAGCCAATGAATTTGCAACACAGCTCTAACGCACGGTTTTATTAAAGACATTCTTCATCCACCGACCATTGGGGCATGAATATCGGAAATACGCCAGTTACTCTGTTGGAGTAGACCGGGGAGAATGCAAATTTGCAATCCCTGAGACGCACACTGCACTTTAATTCCATGAGCGTATGTCCACGGCACAGGTGCAACATCTACTTGCTATTCGCCAAAACGGTTTCAGCTGGTAATATATTAAACCTATCTCAAAAGTAGAGTTTGATATTGGATCACTAGACTATAGAGCAAACTGTGTGTTGTATGGATAGGCAAATGTTAAAAAGGGCAGTTAGTAAAAGTCAATCTCCACATTATTGCCCTGTCACTCATTCTTCCTCAACTGTCTAATCAGTGCACTTGGCACAAGCAAATGCCACATCCGGCTTTTTGCTATCTCCTGGAATATGAACTACCACTGTGCACTAATTTGCCGTACGTATGGCCCAAATTACAAGACAGGTCTTGTTGATGAAGCATCCAGACATAAATAGCTAAGATATGATGCAACAACAAATATCATAGATTCATTTATTTTGTTTCAAGAATACTTTCATGATGTCCAGCAACGGTTATGTCTTGTACTGGCTAGATAAGACACGGGCGGTATATATCCATAGAGAAAGTCATCGCGATGAAACCTCACTTGTCTCTCTAATCGACACCCGAAGTTACACCCATCAGAACCTTCGCCATTTTGCCAACTTAGCATCGATTAAGACTGAGTGATATAAACTTTGGCTCGATATCTCGGGAGAAGCCAAGTGCTACGTGAAGGTCTCGCTGTTGCTCTGGCTCCTTGCCCTTTTACCAGTTATTTTCGTGGTTTGTTGCCAGCCCTTCTCACAACCATCGCGTTGAGTACTTTCCCGCCACTCCGTCCATTATAAATTTACTTGGTAGGGAAGCCAACAACCTCAGTCTGAATTTAGACAGAAGCGCGCTTTTTTTGGCATATTCTATGCTTAAACAGTTTATGTCTGACCGAACAAAGAATACAGTGTTTGGAAAAATTCACAACTTGTGCCCTAAGAATAAAATTTTCCATGTGCCGTACGTGTAAATCTGCCAGCCTCCCACTGCATGGTAGGTAGCGCGTGGATTCAGGAATGTGATAGGAAGGGAGCTGAGCACACCGCGTGTAGCAGGTAACTTAAGAAACATTGGAAAATAAAATGATGCACTTATTTCAGGAAACACTCGGATATGGGTTTCAGACGACAAGGAAGTATTTTAATATTCTAGAATTATTTATAGTACATTGAACCTAGTATCCAAAAGAGACCATCCAGACATGCTGATAACCAGACAGATACCAGCAGATGTACGCGTGGTGTATGCACTCTTGGTCGTCTCATTTTCTAAACGTTGCACGCCCTCTCCGTTTGGTATGCTGCAACAAGGTATTCAACTGGTACTCACCTTTAGCAAAACACGTAATCAAAATGAAGACAAAGGCAAGCTGGATGTAGGCCATTTCGGTATAAACTTGATGCTGGTTTCCAACACAGTAAGTCCCAGACGGGAATATAAAAGTTTTCAATACTTTTTGACAGGCAGAACTCGGTTGCCAGTTGCCTAACAACCTTAAGCCAAATGATGCAGTCTGGCAGAATGTCGGTAGGTCTAGAGCCAAACTATTTCAAACCTGCCTATTGAGAATATACACTTGTGGCTGTTGCTAGTTTTTACAAGTCGCTCATCTGTTTAGTTGGAGCGGCTGTTACGATCCTGAGCTCTTGTAGACTTGAACATGATGGGACCGGCACTGGCAGGCGATGTGTGAACGCCACGATGTAGTCACTAAACTGCACAGTGGCTCTCTTTATTTTGGGCACGTGAAAAGCCCCAACTCCTGCCTATCTTTCCACCACCGTGTGACCCATTGGGGAAATCCGATACTCGGACCAGCTGGGTTTGTTTTGTAACCTATGTGGTAGCAAGGATGTAATGATACACAATGCAGACGCATTCTCATAAAGTATTGCTGAGGAAATTCCTTTTTTTTTTCACAAGGATACAGCAGTCTACTCTGTTTCTTTAAATACGTTACTGATAAACGATAAGTGGGTTAATTGTCAATTACAGATGCAGAAAAAAAGAATAGGTACAAGACTAAAAGGAAATATTTCCATGGGGGAATCCAATTTAATGTTTCAGTTTCTTATATCGCTGATGTCATATAAAAGATTGCGTCACAGGGTGGCTGACTTGTTCAGACATGCTTGGGCACCCCCTTTGTGGGTCATTTCTCACAAACATGTCAGCTTCTCCAATCATCCCCGGAAGAATACAGCATTCCTGCGAAACCGGAGATTCCACAAGGACCAAGGTGATGAAGTTTGGCGGTCAAATTCGTCCATCATTAATTACATTGAAGTCAAGGCCAATTAATGCCAGCTATGGTAAAACTATGTTCGGTACTGTGTGTCCGTCGCTCACAATAATTCGACCAGTGCGTGGCCTGGTCAATGAAAGATAAGCAGAACACGTGATGTGCCCAGACCAATATAACTTCAGAAAAAACAAAACAAAACAAAACAAAACAAAATAAAAAAAAAAGAAGAAAAAAAAGAAAAAAAAAAGAAACAAACAAAAAAAACAGACCATCCATTAACAACCTAGTCCAATGGACCGGCAGGACACGGTACATTTTACATGGAGAAAAAATTAAGCGTAAGAGTGCCTCAGGTCACTATTCTCAAGAAGACTGAGAGCACCTGAGAGTTTAAATCCATGTAACACAAGACTAATAAATGCGTATGTAATACAATAATGAGTGTGAACTAGAGGCCTAAAGTGTAATCATTTAAAAAGATGCTTAATACAAATGTGTATCACAGAAATAGGTGTAATACTACTACTACTACTACTACTACTACTACTACTACTACTACTAATAATAATAATAATAATAATAATAATAATAATAATATAAAGGATGAGTGGAATATAAATGGTATGTCATATAGATGGGTGTGTTTGGAATGAATTTGTGTTTAATATAAATGTGTGTGTCTGATGTAAACTTGTATAATATGGTTGGGTGAATATAATAAAGGGTGTGTAATATACGTGCGTAATTATTTAAATGGTGCGTGTTTGAGTTGCTGAAGTCAACCAAATTTTCCTTATCTAAGTTTTGTTTAACCTTCTCAATCTGATAGTTTGGTGATAGTTAGCAACTTGAACATGGCTGCATACGAAGTATCAAATGTGTTCAAGTTGCAATACCAGTCATTCCGCTAACCATTATCACATGACTTCATGACTGAACATACCATATGTCAACGAAGTAGCCTAATATCTTATTTAAGCAAGTATACATTTGACATCATTTTTTTTTTTTATTTGTTAGAAAACGGCTTCTCCACAAAAACTGTGAATTTAGTTCTGACCAACTGCGTGTATGTTGTTGATATTTGCCAGCATGGCTCTTCTAATCAGTCGCGATGTTCATAGATCCGTTTAAAATTCGTGTTGATGTCATGATTGTTAAATCATGACGTCAACACGAATATCGACTCAGGTCATTGTTTTGAATATTAGAATCCGAAATAGACAGGAAAGGATTTTTCACTAAACATGAAAAGTGGCAGGTGGTCTCAATCGTCCAAGCTCCACATTTTTTTTCCTTTCGCGTGCAGGAAAAGTTCAGTATGTACAAAGCTGATGTTGTGTCATGATTCAACATAGTTGGAAATTGTGTGCTTAAAGAAGAGATAAAACATACACATATTGTATTATCAAGAAATGTGCTGCAGAAATAGGCTTAAAACCTTTTCTATACCTTTTGTGATTAATTTTACATCCTATCGCTTTCAAAATGTGGAATAATTTTGCCCTGGAATTGAAAAATGTACAACTGCAGCTGAACTGACACAGACTGAGCTACCCCCTATAATATATGCGTACAGCGGTCGATTTCCACAGCCACCTGTATTCGAAGGACAGATCGCTAATGACGTTTACGAACTTGCACTCAAATATATAATAAATATACATGTGGCCGCATTGCATTCTCGGGAATCAAATGATAAATTAGATTCAAGGTAGCAAAACGAAGTGAAATATTGAATCTTCCTTTGTGTCCGTTGCTTAAAAGTTCCGTCTTCTGACACCCTTGCTTTGCTGACCTCTGTCGCTTCTGAAGGCAGCCAGTGTTTCGAAATGCGATATTTGTAAATGAGAAAACAAAATATGGTCTGGGATTTCGCACTGTCCATGGCCGAATGATCAAAGTACTGGGCTGGTGATTCAGACATCATGTACCAAGTATCCTCTTGTCGACAGAATTTACTTTTTATTTATTACAATGTAACGGATTTTCGGCATGCTTACCTAAATGGTTCACGGGCCACAAGCACCGCAGCGGAGTCTGAAAAATAGTCTGATGGAGTCTTTGAGAAACATACATGTAGATGCAAGCAAAAGTAGGCCGCTTATAACAAAGAAAATGGACCAGCGGGGAGGCTAATATCTGGAAGATACTTGATATAGTGAACTCTGATTAAACTATTGAGACAAGTGTCAGTTGTTCCAGCTCATAAACACTTAAGCTCACGGATACCATTACATGTATATTTGTGGATCACCAGTGTACGCTGCGTGTTTCATATGAAGACAACCTTGGGCGAACAAAAACAATATTAACCTTCAGTGCTTAGAGCATATCTTCGGTTCTAAACAATTTGGCTTTGACCCGAGACGTTAATGGCACACATATACTTAAAAAAAAACAACCTTTCCTCGAGGTGTCAGGAGGAAAGCTGTTGACCTGGGCGATTTTCGTCTCTGGAATACTGCTACGTTATTGAAACACCTTTTGTGTGAGGTATTTGGATCTGGAATCAGGATAATTCAGATCGGCTCAAGCTGTGTTATTACTGGCACTGAAAAAGATGAAACTCAATTATGGAAAATAAAATTATAAGACAAAACGTCCGAAAAGACTGGTACTCGTGGGAACATCACATTGTTTCACCGCGGAACTGTGAAGAAAAGAAAAATTTTAAAAATAAAGATTTTTCAAAAATATGACGCATAAAGCTGGCACAAATGACACAAAAATGAAACGAATAGAGAAAGATTAAGTATAGAGGATGGGAAACATTGTTTTATGCACCAAACTTATAGAGTGTGAGTCAGTAGCTTCAGCTAATAGTCTAATTATCGTTTCTGTCCATGTAGTTTCAGTCGTATATCTAAATCATTGTCATGCTATTAGCTGGGGCAACTGTGTAAAGATATGGTATCGCACATTTGCTCAATGTGTCAGAAAGAACCCGGTAATTCCAGAATAGGACTAGAGATAGAACCATGGTGCCTGCTATGTGTATCCCGTATATTTACTTCATATGTTTTCACATTTCATCACCGTATGATTTTTTAAACGGAAAACTGCCTGTCTTAGTGCATGGCCCCCACCCCCCCGTCGGCATATGAATGTTTGTAAAGACCGCGTTCCGGTACAGGTTCAACAAACACACTGATTTATCGGCGTTTGAAACTTGCAGACCAGTCACATCTACCTTAAGGTGTTCATTTTCCCAGCTAAAAATATTATTGTGTGTGTGTGTGTGTGTGTGTGTGTGTGTGTGTGTGTGTGTGTGTGTGTGTGTGTGTGTGTGCAAGAAGTAGCTTTCAGGTTCCAATCTATATATCTCTGATGTAGGCTTGCACATATGTGTCATCGTCTACTGTGTATTCAAGGTACATATCGGACAAAATAAAAGATACACATTAAATAGAATTATTTTTAGAGACGAGAGCAACAGTATCATATTTATAAAATGTATCCACAAAAATCGCTTCTGTAATTTCATTGATTTCGAATATACTCCTTATAACATCTTTCACAGACGTTCCACAGGACGACTGCTCAATAGCAGTAAAAATATCAACTCCAGTTGCATTATGCAAGAGCAAAGTGTATGTTAAGCACATTGTGGATGCGGCATGTATGAACTAAAACCGATTGTTTGAAGCTTTTTCTCTGAAATGTTGACATTACAGCTGTATTTCTTGAAAGACAATCTGACCGCTAAGAGAGCGTCCCTTCCACTTTATTTTAATCCAGACATTCTTTGGTTTTCCCTTAACTGGGAAAATCCAAGTGCTGTATAATGGTGTTTCATAGCCGTCTTCGTCGAAGCAAAGTGTTCAAAAATATGTCCAATATTGCAAGATTTTTACGCATGGTGTGCCTCCAAAGCAAACCCAAGCTGTGTATTTAGTCTACGCCTTGTACTAACACGGAACTTGGTCTGCTTTGCTGGTACACGTAATTTATATAAGCTGTCATTTCGTCAGTGCCGTCGCCATAGTGTATTCAAATATTCGATAGATTAAGTTCTCCTTCTGCACTTCATATAACCCATTTCACATCAAACATAAAATGCTATGAGGACTAAGATGGTTGTCTGATCTTGCTACACTTGTGATGAAGTAGGACTTTTGGCCAATTTTGACTTTTTGGGGCTCCTCGAACTTTACAGCGATCGAAGATTTCAATGTTGCCGAGCTTGTGACAAAGTCCTGGCCAATTTTTTAACTTTCGAGCCTACTCGGACTTCACAACGATCGAAGGTTTCAATGTTGGTAATGTTGTGGTAAAGTACTGGCCAACATTCAGCTTTCAAGGCTCCTTGAACTTTTGAACGATCGAAGATTTCATTGAACAGCTAACTGGACATTCATGCAAATCATTTACAAGACGCTCGTATAAATCATTTACTGCGCATTCGTACAAATAATATATTGGATACTCGTACCAATCATTTACTGGACAATCGTATAAATCATTTACTGGACACTCGTACAAATTGTTTACTGGACACTCGTATGAACCATTTACTGAACACTCGTATAAATCATTTACTGAACACCTGTAAAAATCATTTACTGAGCACTCGTGCAAATGATATTTCTTGGTTGTGCCCAATTAATATAAATTTTTATGCAAAAAACATCCCATTTGGAGGAAAATTAGGATTACAAAACTTCAAGACCTACAGCTTGTTAGTGACTATTAATATTTCTTCCTACAAATAATTATATAAATAAATAAATAATCTCTCTCTCTCTCTCTCTCTCTCTCTCTCTCTCTCTCTCTCTCTCTCTCTCTCTCTCTCTCTCTCTCTCTCTCTCTCTCTCTCTCTCTCTCTCTCTCTCTCTCTCTCTCTCTCTCTCTCTCTCTCTCTCTCTCTCTCTCTCTCTCTCTCTCTCTCTCTCTCTCTCTCTCTCTCTCTCTCTTGATGCACTCATCATGATAATCTTTGCCTATATAAAAAAAGCATTTCTAGATACAGAAGGAGCAAGTAAAGGCAAGGCTAATTTTAGTCTGCAATGTCAGCTTACAAATCGAAAATTTATTGACATTTTCAGTCGGCCTAAAGTGTCAAAAAGTGCAATAAGAAAGACGGTTTAACTTGTTACTTCAGAGCAGAGGGCACTATCTTAATCTGACAAAGCGTCACACTTTTTACCAACACGTTTTCCTGGAGCCTAAACGTGTTTCATACAGCATACATGAAACCCAAGACAAGTATCTCGGATCACGTCCGACAATGCATAATCAAAACGTCCAATCGCCCAGGAAAAACGTATAATCGTGCACTGTCCACAGACATGAAGGTATACCTTTATAGAATAGAATATAATATATACACATTGTGGTCCATTTTGCTCACAACAATTTAAATTTCCTTATAGCAAAGTCAGTTCGCGGTATTATCCATTCCACGTGCGATATTATCCTGACCAATTCGTTGGGAAATTTTTTGACTGCCATTTTGCGTTTCGTACAAAGCAAACAGTATCTTCCAGACAGCATCTATACCCACACACATGCACTCTTTAAAATATGCTGCAAGGAGAAATGCAGGCCCTAACGTCATTGGGTACAAAAGCTGAAAAGTTGTCAATAATGTGAAGAACATAACATGTTGGCCAGGGGGACAGCCTCTCCGAATACAGGAACAAATCTAGATACAGAGAATGCATCTGTTCATGCAGTGTTCCGTAAATTTGGCGTGAAAAGGTGTGTAGACTAACTTTGCCCTGTGCCTCATCACCTGCCCACCCAACAGTTGGCCACGGCAAGTCTTGTCAGGCACATGTGGTCAATGTACGGCGTGTGTACATGTACGCTTCAGCTTTTTATGATGTTCCTACATGTTTAGTGTTGCTATAAGACAAACCAGCGTTGACTAAGCCCATGCACGCCCCTGTAGAACAGCTGTAAGAGCCATGTGATGTTTGGACGGATTTTCCTTTTACATTCAACAGCAGGTTGTTTGTGGAAACTTGGTGCACCTTTTGAAGGAAGTTGAGCGACGGATGCCTTGTATCGTGTGTCCGGCGGCCTCTGGAACATGACCACAATTGGCCAAGACGCGCCTGCAGGAATTGCGTTAATGGTATGGCTTCCACAGGTCAACCGTGGCTTCAAAGGGCTTAAGTGTTTGCTGCGTCTGCTCTGTCATTTAATGAACACCCTTCACCTGGACACCATACACAATCAGCAGTGGCAAATAAAACCAGCGTCTTGAGGGAGGTAGCGATATGATATTTACAAATAAGAAATCTGAAAGTACTTGAACAACAGGTGAAGTGCCTGTGGTATGCAGTTTTCTAACTTGCATATATCACCAATTAACGAATGCTTGAATGCCGAAATTTGTTCGAAACAAGGTTACACAATTATGCAACATTTGTCTTCAAAATTCAAGTGGTTGAACTTTTCACTGAGAAATATGAAATACAGATAGCAACTTACAAACAGATTTACCCTGGAGGGGTGGCATTTATATGAGTCTTTTCAACACAGAAAACTTTGAATGGACGAACGAGGACTTGGAACCCACGGCACTGAATTGCAGCTGCAGTAGTGGATATCATAAAGTTATGCTATATTATTATTCCTAGCGAAAAGTTATCATTTTACCTAATGACACACTCCGCTATCGTACTGTTATCAAATAAACGTTTATGTAGTTTATATTGGATGCTATACAATACCTTCAGCTATTTCAAATAAAAAATGTTCAGCAGGCTGGTGTGGTGTTCAAGGGTACTTTTTCTCACCGCACAGCTTTAACTTGGAAATTTGACCAGACAAAGCGTCTGTTCGCTTATATGCTGGCGTCAAAGATAGTTCTCGGCTGAAATATGCACAAAATTGTAATACATACAAAAGTTCTGACGGGCAGGCTTTAATACAATAACACGCACGTAATTGCATTTTTTTCTTTCTTTTTTTTTCTTTTTTTTTTTTTAGCATACAAAACGTTTAAACGTATAATGCAAGCTTGTATATCTTGCATCAAAATGGTCTTAGGGGGATGCAAGCTAGGATAGCTCATTGCACTGCAACGGCCACTGTGGGTATCCCATTCACCTTTTGGCAACTGATACAACTTTTCCTGTAACTGCAATCTGCATTGCTTGCTGTGCCAGACGATTGCAAGTATCATCCAATTGGCAACATAATGCACAGCCTGCAGAGCAGACCAATCTCCGTGCTTTCTCCCCTCCACTTGATCTGCCCTTTGGCCACACGATCGCTCTTTTAGCTGTGAAAAAGTGACGGCGCATTTTTATAACCCTGACTATAAATAAAATTTTGTCCTGAATCGAGTGTAGTACCGACTAGAAAAGAAGATTTGCTACAAAGCAAATCTGTCTGTGTACCTTCAAAGGTTGTAAATATGGCTAGATGAAAATTTTAAAGGTCCAAATGACCTTGATTTTTTACCTCTAGAGGTTACATATCATTACAAAAATATGGACTACTGCAGTACCTACAATTTGAGCCTGAAATTGGATCAAAATTGACCAAGTTATGGCTAGGTGAAAATTTCAAAGGCCAAAATGACCTTGACCGTTGACCTTTAGAGGTCACATGTTTATTACAAAAATGTGCAGTATTGCAATACCTACAAGTTGACTGTAACTTGATTGAACTTGGATAAAAATTGACGAAGTTATGGCTGGATGAAGCTTTCAAAGGTCCAATACCTCGACCTTTGACCTTTAGAGGTCACATGGAAATTACAAAAAACATAATGTTACTATATCTACAATATAACCCCAACATGAACCAAATCAGAAAACCCCTGACCAAGTTATGGCCAGATGAAACTTTCAAAGGTCCAGATGACCTTGACCTTTGAGCTTTAGAGGTTACATGTAAATTACAAAAATATGCAATCTTACAGAACCTACAGTTTGGATCCAACATAGTCAAAACTGGATGAAAATTGACAGAAGAATGGCTGGATGAATATTCCAAAGGTCCAATTGACCTTGCACTTTGACCTTTAGAGGTTACATATGAATTGCAAATAATTATATGCAGCGTTGCGGTACCCACAATTTGGTTCCAACATGGTCAAAATTGGATGAAAATTGACAGAGTTATGGCTGGATCAATATTTCAAAGGTCCAAATGACCTTGAACTACCTTTAGAGGTCACATGTAAATTACAAAAATGTGCAGTGTTACAAACCTATAAATTGAAGTTGGATTGGCTACCTGCTCCAATAATAGTTTTGGAGATATTCAAGATTGAAATTTTCGAATGGCCCTAATTTGCATAATTTCTCAAATCCGTTGAACCTCCTTACAAAAACTCAAGACTTCATGTATGGAAGTTAAATCATACCAAGTTTTTAGCTTCTACGTATGATACTTTTCAAATCAAATGTCGGACAAACTTGCCGGTAAAGAAAGAAAGAATTCATAGAAAAGCAATATGTCTGTGTGTGCCCACAGACATAATAAGGCGGGAGCGTTGGATACAATAGCATCAACACAGAGACAGAAAAGAGAAACAGCGACAGGTAGGAACACTCTCCGGAGACACAAGTACCCAAGAGTAGTGGAAGTCTGTATATTACCCAGCACTTGAGTATAATTGCATTATGGTTTAGGCAACGCCCAATGGGCCACCTATGGCAATGAAACATGGCAAGAGTAAAGACAACGTGTCTGTGTAGATCTACTAATGCTGCTAAGGGTTCAAGCGTGACTTCACCTGTAATTCCGTTAAGATACATATTTTGATAATATCACAAGCAAGGCAATTATACAGTGTGTTTTTGTTCCTGTCTCAGCTGTAGGATATATGTCGAAAGATTCTTCACAAAAATGCATCAACTGTGATATTATTGAAAAAAGTAGCTGCGTGGAAGTAAAGCCAGGAACAAGATGGAGAACTATTTAATGTATATAAAGGATCGAACTATTAGAAACATCATACACGTTTTAGAATCAGCGCATACAATTTGACAATCAAAACAGGTAGACATAGGACACCAGAAAAACACATTTGGGGCAATGAACATGTGAAAATTGCAATACATTAGAAGATGAAATACATGTTGTTTAACATTGTTCAATATTCAAGTCTGAAAGAGAAATATTGTTTTAACAGATGGCCGATATTTTCCCAGAATTTTCATTATTAGACGATTCGAATAAACTCAAATCTCTAATGAATCTAAATGACTGTGACAAGATAGAACTAGTAGAAACTTTCTATTCGGAAATTATTAAGAAAAAGGATCATTATAATTCAATAAGTAAGATTTAACGCTGAATAGTTCAAGTTATGATATGGTTGGTGAATTGATTTGTAATTTGATGATCAAGAACATCATCATCATCATCATCATCATCATCATCATCATCATCATCATCATCATCATCAATTCATTCATTTTTTCATTTTTTTTCTCCCCTAAACAATTGACAAGCTTTTGTATTGTATCTGTATCGTGTTGTATTTGTTCATGTATTCTGTCATTCGTGATTTTGTATTTGCAAAATATCAATGGGTCTCGATGATATGGTGATAAAGTTCAAGACCAAGCCAATGAATCTCTTTTACTCTCATATAAATAGATCCATATTTTATGTTATTAATTTTATTTAGCCATGGACTCGCACATTTTCAAACAACCAAAATTTAATTACTGCAGATGATATTAAGGTTCCTGTCAAAATAGGGTGTTCACGTCATGGGGGCCTCTATGTATGATCAATTACAGGGAGACCACTCATATTAGTCATCATTGTACTATAGGGTATCCAGTGAAAATAATTTTGTGTGAATCAAAATTATAGGGAGAAGAAATAGATTAAAGGGAAGGTATCCTTCCAATTATACAATTTAAGGGGATACCAATTGTCAGGAGACGCACAGTGATGTGAATATTATTCCAAAATATGAAACCGAGGCTCACGTCGTGTCGGCAGTATATCCCACAATGCCACAGACATGACATAAGCTCGATCCAAAAGTTTATTTACATAATTTGAAAATATGGCACTTTATTACATGGAAACGTAGTAAGTAACCAAATAAAATTAATGAAAGCTGTTGGTATATTGTACATTAAGCCTTTAATCAGAATGTGATATTCTGCTGGGGAGTAATCTATCTCATAACTCTTGCTCTGTGGAATTAATATCTGCTCCGAGTGGCTGCTTTAAATTGCTCAAGATGATTTGTGGATTTCAAGTTTTATTTCACTATTATTTAAGTTCTGATAGTCTTATCTGCATACTTTACACATGTATGCATGTATGTAGGTATGTACGTATGTATGTATGTATGTATGTATGTATGTATGTATGTATGTATGTATGTATGTATGTATGTTTGTATGTATGTATGTACACATGTATGTATGTATGTATGTATGTATGTGTGTGTGTGTGTGTGTGTGTGTGTGTGTACACATTAGATATATGTAACTGTTTCCATTCAAGTAATGTTTTCCCCCTTTGTTCCACTTAAGATTTGAGATAAAACTTGTGCTGTCAACTTCTGGCCCCTGTCTCTCTGAAGCTTGTCAGTGAAACCAGGATGGCCCACTAACGCAGTTAAACCTAATCTTACTTTTCAAATGAGTAGTTTCATATTTCATGTAAGCTCTACAAATAGACGTACAACTGACAATTTTGTTACCTGGAATTCTTGTTTCGCTCATTTATGAGATTCTGTAGACCTCCTGACCTATTCTCAAATTTGAGGTAATAACTACCTTTATGAAATCGTTGAAAGAGAATCATGTGAATACAATTGAAACTAGAAATGATGATTTGCTGCATAGCATATCAGTGTGTCATTCAAATCTTATTGGTATGACAATGTACATACTGCATACTTTAAATTGCTGCAACCTTTGTTTTTAATCCATTAGGTCCGCAATGGTCAACAACACCCTGGAGAAGTTGGAATGTTTAAGATACTCAAGACTGAAAATTTCGTATACCGCAAATTAGCATAATTTAAATTGCTACAACTTTTGTTTTGGATTCATAACATGTGCAACGGTCAATAACCCCCTAGTAGAAGTTGAAATGACATCTCTATCTATAATAGTTTTGAAGATAGTAAAGATTTAAAGTTTCAAATGATGCTAATTAGCATAATTCAAATTGCTACAGCCTTTGCTTTCAATTCATTCGATGTGCAAAGGTCAATAACATTCTAGTAGAAGTTGGAATGACACCTCTATTATACTTTTGAAGATATTCAAGATTTAAAATTTCAAATGCCCCTAATTTGCATAATTTTGAATATCTTCAGTCCTTCCCATAAAAAGGCCAAACTGCTTGTATGGAGGTACAATCATGCCAAGTTTGGAATTTCTATGTGTAGTAGTACCAGAGAAAAGTGTCGGACAAATTCACTGGTTAAGAAGAAAGAAAAAAGAAAGAAATAAGGAAAGAAAGAAAGAAAGAAAGAAAGAAAGAAAGAAAGAAAGAAAGAAAGAAAAGAAGAAAGAAAGACACATAGATAGAAAGAAAGAAAAAAGAAAGAATTTTAGGAAAAGCAGAAAAAGGTGTTTTGACACACATGCTTTAATGAAGATTGCACAATACTGCTGGCCGATGCTGCTTGTTGTTCAACTAGTGCGTAAGAGCATGTCCTGATGCTACGCCCTTGACGTTTTATGTAAAGATGTTTTAAGTACTCAGAAATTACTTATTTATGCCAAGAATGATAAAAAAGCACTTTGTGATCAAGACTTCAATTCTGCGCCATTGTTAATGCACGGATGAGTCCACGAGTCAGCATAAAAAAAATCCCAAAGAATCCCGTTGTCAATTTGTTTTGTTTGCCTGTACAAGTAATTTTATTTTTCATTTCATGAATGTGCTTCTCCCAATTTACTTTGATATATATGTGTAATGCAACCATTATCAAGGTTTCAAATATAACTTTCCGATGTCTCATTAACAATTCAGTTTTGTAGTAATTGGTATTTACAGAATCATCATATGAAATGAGATATTTGTTTCTGATAGAGTTTTTGTGATACAGACCACAGAAATAAAACACAATGGTTTTGACATCATGACTATATATGAACAAGTCGACTTTTATAACATTAATAGCCGTAAAGGGATAGGTGTCCCCCTATGCAATTTTGATTTTCAAAGATTTTCTTGAATACGCTTTGACAAGTGGGTTTTCAAGGCCAGGTACAGATTTTTCTCAAGGCTTTTCAGCCTTTTTTAGTTTTGTTCGAACCCTATATATATGTGAAGACAAGAGAATGAGGTCAACATGTCACTTGAAGGCGAAATAAAAAAAAACATCCGCTGAGAAATTTGTTGTCCCAGTCTCAAAATATGCGGTGCAAGGGTTATTATCAAGCAATTCATCTTTACGCAGTCAAGATGACTGCGCGCGGCCTCGCCAAGCACCACACGGGCTGAGAATATGAAATATGTGTAGAGTAAACAGAGAAGTCTGACAAACTGTAATTGAAGCTCAAGCTTTCCTTCATATTAAAACACACACGCGCACATTATGTATTTTGATGTACTGATGCATCAAGGAGTTTTGAGGCATCATGAGCAATCTCTATCTATCTCTGTGCGAAAAATATTGAGGGTCCTCTTTTTCTTGAATCAGTGACTTATGAACAGACCACTGGAATGATGCCTGTCCAGTGTGCATGTCTGTAGTGACAGTGCCTCACTGTCATTTATGCCGAACATTGACACCTTCCACCTTGTACCCTACTCTATAAAACCCGCCAGAATCCATTTCATCCAGTGCTGCTCTTTGCCATAAAGCGCAACTTTATATAAAACATATTTTAACGAAAACTAAAGTGGGCCGCCTTCATGTTTTTATAGGATACTTAAAGTTTTTGATTAAGCACCTTATATAGGAGCAATCATTTTCAAAACATCCAGAGCTGAATCAATAGTTCAGCCCCCATATGCAGCATATGATCCCGAAACCTGTCTGGGAAACACTAATCGCTTCCTGTGCTTCAGAAGCAAACGTACATGTATGTACGTCAAATATGTTTGTAAGCCATACATGTATGTACGTCATGCAGGTGTCCAAATTAATTCGGGAGCAAATCACGATGCCAAAACAGCTGTACTACATGTGAAATTGCTTCTAATCTGTGCTTACCAAATTCCACAGTGGTCCGAATTCCTTAGGGATGGTTGAACATTATCATCACTTTTGAAATATTACCTACACGGTACAAAATTTCATGTTTCCCCCCAATTAGCACTTTAAAAATGACGATTTAAAAAAAAAATCCTACCAAAATTGCACAAACTGGCCAAAGATTGACCAGCATTTTCCATATTTTGTGAAAGTGTACAGACCAAGTTTAACCCCTCCCCCTTGTGCACTGTAATTACTAATTAAAAATGATGAAAATATTGAACCATCCCTTAATTAAATTCTACCTCCATTTGTAAAAGGTGAAACTTTCATTCAATGCAAATTAACTTTCAAATCCCATTTGTCTGTATGTGAATTTAATACATATCTACGTTTTTGATAGGGGCCGACAGTGTCGGTGTATTCAATATTGTTAGATGAATATAAAAGCAATTATTTTGCAGCTTACTGTACAAGCTCATAAATAAATAAATACAAGCTCATAAATGACTGAATGAATGAATAAATTTATAAATAAATAAATAAATAAATAAATAAATAAATAAATAATACATACATACATATATACATACATGCATAATACATACATACATACATACATACATACATACATACATACATACATACATGCGTACATACACATACGCATGCGGCTACTCAGTGTAAAGATATTCAATAAATAACCAATTCAGTAAATAAACACATACACACACACACTTCTGCAAGCAGAGTACCCTTATATATTCCTGCACAAAATTAGACACTGTGCAACACAAGCATAGTCTGCAGACAAAGAATACGTCACATAACCTATCTTTATCCTGAAGACAAATAAGCAAACATGTTATTGGAAAAAAAATTCCGTCGGGTCGTATACAAATAGGACATATTTGAAGATTGCCAAATGACCTTCACATGGAATAGGCAAAACTGACTTCTGAGAGACACCATTTCTTTTTCATTTTAGCGTGTAAACGTCGTTAAAAAACTGAACTAAAGGTGTGCTAATTCATTTTTTCAACGCCGTGTGCAAAACGTATTTTCCAAACAAGTCTGAATATGAAGGTCATCTATGAGGTTTTAGTTTTCAAGACAAGAGGTAAGGCATTCAATGTGAAGTTATACAAGTAAGACCCGCAGCATCACACACTGCCAGCTGACCAGCTTGTGAAAAAGTGACGATCTCGAGTTTCATGGGTTGACATTTCTGTGGGCCATATTTTTCAACTTTCTCGATATCTTGAAAAATAAATTCCATAAGTAAAATTGATACTTCATTTTGTTATGTATTTACCAATCATTTTTTTCAAAGTAAACTCAAGAATCTACTCTTTCATAAAATCACAACCATGTGTTCGTTAGTGGTTCACATATGGGTCCAACTTGACCCAAACATAAGAATATTATTTCAACCAATCTTTAAAGATCAAGTAAAGGTCAACATTTCCGTTGAAAAATATTTGCTATGCCTAGCAACCAACACGTAAGATCTCAAACTCGCAAGTTATCTCTTTACTCTCTACATATCATTCATGATTATTAAAGTGTGTGTGTCAACATTCACTTTTCTGTTTTTCCCGAAATTAAAGTGTGTGTGTGTGTCAGCACACACTTTTCTGTTTTTCTAGGAATTCTTTCTTTCTTCTTTCTTTCTTTCTTTCTTTCTTTCTTTCATTCTTTCTTTCTTTCTTTCTTTACAGGCAAATTTGTCTGACATTTCATTTGAAAAGTATTGTATGTAGAAACTCCAAACTTGGCACAATTATACTTCTATGGATAAAGTCTGGCCTTTTTATAATGAGAGGTTATGCTTTTCAAAATTATGCAAATGAGGGCTAATTAAAGTTTTAAATCTTCAATGTCTTATATACTATAGTAGATGTGGTTCCGAGTGTATAGGAGTTCGATCATAGCAAGGTAAAGATCATCTCAAATGTCAAGGTCATATCAAGGTCAAACGTCATATCAAGGTTAAAGGTCAATTTTAAGCCAAAATGTCATTTTTGATGTCAAGGTTCACTTCAGGTAGAGGTCATCTCAAGGTCAAAGGTCATTTCAAGGTCAAAGGCCACTTTCAATTGTGGCTTTCTTCTAGCCATAACTTGGTCAGTTTTTATCCAATTTTTATCATGTTGGGCTGAAATTGTAGCTATTGTAACACTGCAATCTTTTTAAAATTTACATGTGACCTCTGAAGTTCAAAGGTCAAGGTCATGTGGACCTTTGAAAGTTCCATGCAGTCATAACTTGGCCAATTTCCATCCAATTCTAATCATGTTGGACTCAAAGTGTACGTATTGCCACACTGGACATTTTTATAAAACATGTAACCTCACAAAAGGCAAAGGTCAAGGTCATTTGGCCATTCGAAAGTTTCATCTTGCCATAAATTGGTCAATTTTACTCCGATTTGGTTCATGTTGGGCTTAAATTGTGGGTATTGCACCACTGTGCAATTTACATGTGACCTGTAAAAGTCAAAGGTCAAGGTCAATTGGACTTTGAAATTTGCATCCAGCCATAAGCTTAAGTAATGTGATGTACCAAAGGATAAAAGTTGTAGCATTTAATATTTACAACTTTTGAAGGCACACAGAAAGATTTTCTTTCAAGCAAATCTTCTTTTCCAGTTTCTTTTTTTCTTTCTTCTTTACCAGCAAATTTGTCCGACACTTTTCTCGGACACTATTATGCATAGAAACTCCAAACTTGGCATGATTGTACCTCCATACAAGGGGTTTGGCCGTTTTATACACAGAAATGAAGATGTTTAAAATTGTGCAAATTAGGGGCATTTGAAATTTTAAATATTGAATAACTTCAAAGCTATAATAGATAGATATGCCCTTCCAACTTCTACTCCCGTGTTAAGGAATAGTTGTACATTGCCATACTAATATGCTTTGAAGACACACACACACTGATTTGCTATGCAGCAAATCATCTATCCTAGTTAAAGTGTCTGTGCCAACACAGACATACTGTTTTTCTAGGAATTCTTTATTTCTTTCTTTCTTTCTTTCCTTTCTTCTTTCTTTCTTTCTTTATTTACAGGCAAATTTGTCTGACATTTCATATGAAAAGTATTACACGTAGAAACTTCATACTTGGCACAATTATACATCTATGGATGAAGTCTGGCCTTTTTATGATGACAGGTCATGCTTTTCAAAATTATGCAAATGAGGGCTAATTAAAGTTTTAAATCTTCAATATCTTAGGTACTATAGTAGATGTGGTTCCGAGTGTATAGGAATTCGATCATAGCCAGGTCAAGGTCATTTCAAAGGTCAAGGTTATGTCAAGGTCAAAGGTCATGTCAAGGTCAAAGGCCAATTTTAAGCCAAAATGTGACCTCTTAAGGTCAAAGGTCAAGGTCATTTCGACCTTTGAATGTTTCGTCCAGCCATAACTTGGCCAATTTCCATCCAATTCTAATCATGTTAGACTCAAATTGTAGGTATTACAACACTATACGTTTTTATAAGAACATGTAACCTCAAAAGGGCAAAAGGTCAAGGTCATTTGACCCTTTGAAAGTTTCATCTTGTCAAAACTTGGTCAATTTTCATCTGATTTGGTTCATGTTGGGCTTAAAATTGTGGGTATTGTACGCTGTGCAATTTACATGTGACCTGTAAAAGTCAAAGGTCAAGGTCATTTGGACTTTGAAATTTGCATCCAGGCATAGGCTTAAAGTGATGTGAAGTACCATAGGCTAAAAGTTGTAGCATTTAATATTTACAACTTTTGAAGAACACAGAAAGATTTGCTTTCAAGCAAATCTTCTTTTCTAGTTCTTTCTTTCTTCTTTACCAGCAAATTTTTCCGACACCTCTCTCGGACACTATTATACATAAAAACTCCAAACTTGGTATGATTGTACCTCCACACAAGGAGTTTGACCGTTTTATACAGAGGAATAAAGATGTTTAAAAATTATGCAAATTAGGGGCTTTTGAAATTTCAAATCTTGACTATTATCAAACGTATAATAGATAGAGATGTCATTCCAACTTCTACTAGGGGGTTATTGACCAGTGCACATGAATTTAAAACGAAAGTTGTAGCAATTTAAATTATGCTAATTAGCCGCATTGGATATTTTTAAACTTGAATATCTTCAAAACTACATGTATTATTAATAGAGATGTCATTTTAACTTCTACTAGGGGGGTATTGACCATTGCGCATCTCATGAATCTAAAGCAAAAGTTGTACCCATTTTAATAATGCTAATTAGCAGCATTTGAAATTTAAAAAAAAACTTGAATATCTTCAACACTATTATAGATAGAGATGTCTTTTCAACTTGTACTTGGTAGTTGTTAACCATTGCGCATGTAATGAATCTAAAACAAAAGTTGTAGCAATTTAAATTATGCTAATTAGCAGTATTCGAAATTTTCAATCTTAGATATCTTTAACACTATAATAGACAGACGTGTGTGTGTGTGTGTGTGTGTGTGTGTGTGTGTGTGTGTGTGTGTGTGTGTGTGTGTACTGTAGTGTACCCGTAGGATTCATGCTAGCAGTGGTAAAGAAGAAAAATAAATAAACAAACAAATAAATAAATAAATGAATGGATGAATGAATGAATGAATGAATGTATGAATGAATGAATAAATAAACATTTTCATGTGTCCTATATTGCAGTATAGTCTCCAGATTTGATTGATTTGATAACTTAGAAAACATTGCAACTTTTCTCGTCATGAATGCACAACCACTTGAAGAACGCCAGTTTAGAATGCATTAGTTGGAATGGATAAAAAGAGACTATGACAAAGATCGATTATTTATTGGCTTGTTTTCTGCTTCAATTTGCACCCAAAGCGTGCTGAGAAGAGACGTTTAAAGTAAAGTAAAGATTAAATTGTGCCACTGAACGAAGTAAAGTTGAAAAATATTTTGCAACAAGCGTCATTGAAAATTACGCCTTTCTATTCTTTTCAAAAATACACCCTATACCTATTTGAAATTTTGTCTGGGTGCACACAAAAAGCATGCAACTTTGCTGTATTAAGTGAACTGAGTCTGTACCCCTTATATTTCGCTTATGTCTAATTAATGGTTCAGAAGAGTAAAACTAGACACCCAATCATTGTTTCACGACTGTTTCCTTTGGCGTGTACACAATACGAATTTGGGACAATTTCTATGGCTGTATAGCTTGCAAAACGCTTTTCTTATGTTTTGGTTTTATCATATGCGTTTTATCAACAACGTTGGTGCATGGTTATAGGGTAGAACTCCTAACAAAATGTTTCGATACAGAATTAGCATTAGCATCTTAAAATTGAAAACGGAAGACATAAAAGACAACCTTTGAAGAATATAGATACATATTTTAGTCAGCAGCAAGAAATTTTCAGCCAGCCATAAAATTTTTCAGAGAATAATCGAATTTTTGTCCAACATTTTCTTCTTTGTCGGATATACGAAAATGTACATTTATTATGACAGTAGAAGTCTTTGATGTGATACACCACACAGTTTCATTTTTGGCTATATTATTATCACCAGAGGGCAAGTTTGAGTTTTTCCCTACTTCTCACTTTATTTGCCATTGTATATTTGGTTATGTGGTTGTTGTGTTGTCATCTTGGTATTTTGTAGTTGTAATACAGTATGTTTATTAGTGTTTCAAATGTGTTGGCATGTTTCTTGGCAAAACGTCAAAATTAACGTATTTTTGATAAGCCACTAAAGCTTCAAAGTTTCATATAGACATACATACATCAATATCTGTTTATTGGACATTATAGAGAAATAGAACAATTATAGGCACATTCCTGCACGTGTATACTGCATTTGTTCAAAATGAAACTGAGACTTTCCATTATCAGCACAACGTGGTGGGTAGGACTTTTTTTCGACAGACGCACAGAGTAGCTGGCAGACTTGCTGTCTTAAACAAGTTGCAGATATAGTTGGAACACACTATCAGACTGACAATTCTATTTACAACACTCGAAAAAGACGCCTAAAGAGTGACCTATCCAGGCTAACAAGGGTAATGTTTTATGTACATATGTTGGTTTCTTGGTGCTTTTCATATGCACGATTCCAATGCCAGTAGACATGTCAAGGCCAGACAAACACTTGAACTGCACCTTAAATATATAATGAAAAGAAGGGTTTAAAAATTAGTATGTAACAAGAGTCATTAGCGACAAAAACCTCAACAGACTGCAGACAAGTTTGTAAAAGGGCATCTACCGAGTACTTTGCCTGTCGGGCAGCTATATATTAGCAGTCGAAATACACAGACCAGACATGTCCTTTCAAATACTGGATTTTCACACAAGAAAAAACACCTTAATTCGATTTCACGCACACGTTTTGTGTGTATGTATATATAAGTGTGTGTGTCTGTGTATGTTTGTATGTATGTATGTATGTATGTATGTATGTATGTATGTATGTATGTATGTATGTATGTATGTATAAAAAAAAGTCTAAAGACAACGGTTTTTTAACCATTCTTTAGCACTTTTTCCGCAAAGAAGCCAAATCTCATCCACACTAATTTTATTACCAAGCAAACGAAAAGTACATGCGCGGGTGTGATTTAAAGTCCGAACGTCTACAAATATATCCAGACATCATCACGTCCTAGGCAACTGGCATAGTAACATCATTAATCCTGAATTTTCTTAAAGTTAATTTACTTAAACATTACATGGTTGAGACACACAGCCTCCTGCTACTTTTTATTCCAAACTCTGAACCTTTTCATCAATTAATCGTCATTAATTTAAATATGGACTTAAGTAATTACTATAAATAAACAAATATATCCAACATGCTGTTGATTTAGTGATCTGAAATGTAAATTTAGCTCCAGGTAAAATCGATTTTTTCACACATAATTCTATATTAATTTCCTTGGATACATTTCATAATGCTTGAAATGGGAGATGAAGGCTAGTCATGGTAATCTTTTGCACTCTCCCAACACTCTTCTTTTTCTTTTCTTTCAGAGGAAAAGGAGTGACAGTCCTGTGCTCAGCTGACCGGCCATGCACAGACTGAAGTGATCCTGTGATATGGCAGATTTGCTGCTGTCCCTTTTGTACAACAACATATACCCTTACAGATTTGTCCTAATGCTGATAATTTCCTATAGATCAGAAAATGACAGCAACACCGTCTAGTGAAACAATCCAGGTACATTCCCAATTAGTATAAGAGAATCCCCTCCCCAAAGTGCAGTTGAGGAGCAGTCAAAAATAGCAAAAACGCACAAAAACTAGAAAAGAAGGACACTGAGACACCATAACACACGATTTCCAGGTATATATATATATATATATATATATATATATATATATATATCGGAGCAGCATAGAATATCACTGCTGAACTGCAATTATTAGCACATCTATCATGGTTCTTCTCGAGTAGTGGTACTCAAATTCTAAACAACCACACGACCTATGTCCGTTCTTTAGATTCCCAGACAGACAGGGATGAGAGAAGGATACAACTAGAAAAGAAGATTTGCTTCAAAGCAAATCTGTCTTTCTGCCTTCAAAAGTTGTAAATATTAAATGCTACAACTTTTGTCCTTTGGTACTTCACATTCCATTAAGCTTATGGCTAGATGAAAATTTCAAAGTCCAAGTGACTTTGATCTGTAGAGGTGACATGTAAATCGCAAAAATGTACTTTGTTACACTATTTACAAATTAAGGTACAACATGAACCAAATCAGATGAAAATTGACCAAGTTTTGGCTAGATAAAACTTTCAAAGGGCTGAATGACCTTTAGAGATCACATGTAAAATACATAAGTGTGCAGTGTTACAATAGCTACCATTTGAGTCCACAATGATCAAAATTTGGTAATGACCTTGACCCTTAAAGGTCACATGTAAATTACAAAAATATGCAGTGTTGCAACAATTTGTGTCCAACATGGTTAAAATTGGACGAAAATTGACAGCTATGGCTGGTTGAAAATTTCAAAGGTCCAAATGACCTTGATCTTTGACCTTTACAGGTCACAGGTAAATTACAAAAAACATGCAATGTTACAAAACATATTAATTGAGGTTGGATTGGTTTCCATACCTAAGATAGTTTTGGAGATATTCAAGATTTAAATTTTAAAACGACCTTAATTTGCATAGTTTTCAAAACCGTTGAACCTCTTTATAAAAAATGAAATAGTTTTCAAATGAAATGTCGAACAAATTTGCCTGGAAAGAAAGAAAGAAATAAAGAAAGAAGGAAAGAAAGAAAGAAAGAAAGAAAGAAAGAAAGAAAGAAAGAAAGAAAGAAAGAAAGAAAGAAAGAAAGAAAGAAAGAAAGAAAGAAAGAAAGAAAGAAAGAAAGAAAGAAAGAATTACCGAAGTGGTTTCGGAGACTTAAAAAAATGCCAAAACTATTTTTTAAAAGTATTAGCGAGAGCTGTCTGAACAGCCCGTCCTGAGCTGACCTTGATACTTTGAACCGAAAATAAATCCTACCCTCATCCATGGGTTCCCATTATCGTTTGTGTGCAATTTTAAACAGATTGGCCAAGTGGCTTTCCAGAGAATTTTAAAGGTTTTCTCCTTTTTTTCCACAAATAAAAAAATCACTGACACATGACCAATTGGTGGAACATAGTAGAGATCTGCCCGACAGTTTCAGGGAAGAAATTGAAGATGTGAATCACGACTGCAACCTACATTAACTTATGTAATCAACAGGAACGTACGCAGTGACAAATAAATGCACAAACTGAATAATTCGTAAAAAATCAAGGATCCAGAGCATCATTATCTAGTAAACATCTTTCATTGACATTTCCATAAGATACATTTCTTCCACGTTTCAGTCAAATTTGAGAGGCGCTTTATGAGATGAAGATGAAAATAGCTTTAACACACAAAAGTTCATGCAAAAAAAAAAAAAAAAAATCGCAGCGCTATCTGTTGAACAGTCATAATTTAGAGTCCTTAGAAGTGTCTCTATACAATTTCGAAGCAATTGGCTACGCAGAGAGATTTGAGGTTTGAAGAAAAAAAAATCATTAATATTTCAAAAATGACAGGAGCATCACCAATCAAATAATATATGATGGAGACCGATACAAGTTAGATGCACACCAATCTTGAGGTGGATTTAACAGACACGTTAGTTCTGGAAAAAAAATCGAAAA
>OZ026617.1:45833519-45860519 GCA_964020975.1 Hermodice carunculata
CAGGACTCTGTGGCAAGGGCATTGGTAGAAAGCCAGCGGACTATTAGAGTGACTGCAGACTCGAACTTGCCGGGTTTAGCATGGATAACAAAAAAATGCAACACGTTGTTTGAGTGGGAATTCACGAATGCCTGTGATGGGCTTAATCTTGTTCAGTTGGTGAAAGAACCAACCAGAGGCCAGTCTTTGTTAGACATTGTTCTCATTGTAAATGACACGTTGGATAGCAAGGTCACCAACTTTGAACCGATTTCTACATGTGACCATGAATCAATCTTAATCTGTACGAATTTGTCACTTGGGAAAAAGAATGCATTCCAAAAAGTTATTTGGGATTACCATAATGTTGATATGGAAAAACTTCGACATTCGCTTATTTCGGCTCCATGGGACGCACTTTTTTGTTGCGGATAATGTAACAGATATATGTGTGGACATTACTGATTTTATAAAAGGGCTAATATCCGAATGTGTTCCTCATAAAGAGGTAACTATTCTCCCAAAGGACAAACCGTTCATAACCGGTGAATTAAGGCTTAAGATGAGACAAAGAAATCGGGCATGCAAGAAAGCAAAGAAGTCGGACAATGATAATGATTGGTTAATCTACCGTCAGCTAATCAGTCCATGAGGCCAAAAGTAATTACTATGAACAAGTGTACAATATTTCAGAAGACAAATTCACAGAACCCCAAAAGTGGTGGTCGACCCTAAAGAGTGCCTGTGGGTGGTCTACATATAAAAAGATACCTCCTTTGTATGATAATGGTCAGTTTTTATTTCAACCTATGGACAAAATCAATGCATTAAACAATTACTTCAGTTCACAATGGAATCCGACGGATGGGATCGAAGGTGTCCTTGTCTTGGAGTCTAAAACAAACTTAAAACTCGGCGATTTCACAATATTGGAGGAAGAAGTCTCATCAATTTTACGTAAACTACAAGTATCAAAGTCGGGTGGTCCTGACCATCTTCCCATCAAGGTATCACGTTTGCTAGGGCCGTACATAGCGCATCCTCTAACGAAATTGTTTAATTTGTCATTATCGAGTTCCTGTTTTCCCGACAACTGGAAAGAGGCGAATGTTATCAGCCTCTACAAAAAGGTGAGGAGTTCCTCACTAAAAACTACAGGCCTGTGTCCCTTCTTTGCTCCACGGCTAAAGTATTCGAGGTTGTTGTGTTTAAAAGACTCTATAATTTTCTTACAGACAATCTCCTTACGGCCTGTAACTCTGGTTTCAAAAAGATGGATTGCACCGTCAATCAACTTATTCGTATTGTTCATGAAACAAATTCAGCTTTAGATAAGGGCAAGGATGTACGTCTAGCGTTTTTGGATGTATCCAAGGCCTTTGACAGGGTATGGCATAGAGGTCTCATTCATACGCTTGAACAATACAGTATCTCTTATCCCCTCTTGTCTTGGATCAAGTCTTATCTCTCAAACAGAAAACAGAGGGTAGAGTTAGATGGAGCGTCTTCAAACTGGGTTAAAATAGAATCTGGTGTTCCCAAAGGAAGTGTCTTGGGGCCGCTATTGTTCCTGGTTTTCATAAATGATTTGGTCGACGTCATAACATGCAAAATTTACCTATTCGCGGATGACACTTGTTTGATGGAAATAGTGGAAAATCCCGACTCAACAGCAATCAGATTAAATGAAAATTTACTTGTCGTTCAAGAATGGGGTAAAAATGGAAAATCGATTTTAACCCTGGCAAAACAGGGGAAATGGTTATATCCACTAAGTCCAACAAAGCAAACCATCCGGATTTAAATTTCGCCGGTGAAATGGTTAAAAGAGTTAACGAGCACAAACACTTAGGTGTTATCCTTACTGATAATTTATCATGGGACATTCATACAAGATCAGCGTGTAACAAGGGCGCCACTCGTTTTGGGGAGAATAAGGAAATGTATGTACACGTTACCACTGAAAGCGCTTGAAAGTATTTACATATTATCTATCTGACCGATTCTTGAATATGCAGCTCCCATTATTGACGGCTGTTCAGTGAAGTGTAGAGTAATGCTAGAATCCGTACAGTATAGAGCGGCATATTTGTATCAGGTGTCATTAGGACTTCGAGTCAAACAAAAGTTCAGGATTACCTTAGATGGCCGAGTTTGGTAGACAGACGAAAGTATTGTAAACTTGTTCTTTATTTCAAATTGGTCGAATTCCTTTGCCCTGCTCAAATGTGTGAACTATTACCTATGCAAAATGTAGATAGGCATAATTATATGTTACGAGAAAATGCCAACAAAACTGTGGTAACTTATCGGACAAATGTCTTTTCAAAAGGGTTTATTCCGTCAACAACGCGTATGTGAAATTCATTGCCTTTGAATATACGTACCCTCCAGTCTTGACCACTTTTAGCAACCATATCAAGAACCTCTTGTTTCCTGCCAGACGCGATCATTTTAAACATGACCCTCGCAGGCCAAACATACTATTAAACCGATGAAGAGTTGATTTCAGTGCTTTGAATGCCCATTTATTTTCTAGACGCTTATGTGACACCCAAGCGTGTGCCTGCGGCTACCATGCCGAAACAACCTTACATTTTCTGTTGCAGTGTCCACTCTTTACGCTACATAGACAACACTTGTTGGCCAGAGTCAATGACATCTGCCAGGCAAGAAATCAAAATATACAGTTCACAGGACAGTACAAGTATAATTCAATTCAATTTATTGTGTTAATTTTAGACAGACATTCCCTGATTATTCAGAAAACTTGATTCTCTTTAAGATCCCTAGGAACTTCAATGCAAGTGTTTGTGTAAAGTCACAAAATTAAAAACTAAAGTTTAATAAGCGTTTAGCAAGCTAAATATGTACATGTGCGGTATTCTTCTGCACTTTCTCATGAATACAAACAAGTGCACGAAGTTATGTCTTTATAAATGGAAGATAGGGATGTTGATAGGTTATACTCGATGTTATTCATTATTAGCCCAAATAAAATTAAATGACACTCACCTGCTCTAAAGCATTCCAAAATATTTGTCTATTTTAGTTTCTTTGAAGTGCTAGCTATAAATAAAGATTTACAAGTTAACTAGATCAGTCACATTTAGATTGGGAGATGTACGATGACTGGATACTAAAGTAACATCAGGCCTTGTCACACGGCAGCAGAGAGATCCTTTACTACTATTTAATTGCAACATATACATAGTTTCTGGACAGAAGGGGAACAAAAGGTATCATGAAAAATATTAATTATTTGATACTTGAAGGATCAGGAAATAAGAGGAAAAATGATATCAAAGCAAAAGTTTCCTTTTCAAAACTTTATTTTCATTTCTTTCCTTATTTCAAAGGGAAATGTTGATGTTTTTTGGTGTTTTTATATGCGTATTATATGATGAAAATCTGCCGCATGGCTGCCCTATTAAGCCCTAATCCTAAACATGTTTTCTTAGTACAGAAGACATCCTTGCTGGAACAGGAAATCTCCCAGTTCACTCACTACATGGTATATCGCAGGACGTTATGCCTCCGCAAATAAAAAAAAAATAATAATAATAAATCAGGGCAACCAATAGTAAGTAAATTGACCTGCAATAGAAATACCCCCATACACTGACAACAAGGTTGTGTCAGTCAAAACTCTCATTAAACCTACTGCTAGAAACTTAATTTGCCAGAGTCTCTTTACGTTATCTATCACCTGGGTAACTAAGGCGTCCTGAGATTTTCCTGGATATTCCAAGGGATGAAACCGAACCTTCTGTATTGTCTCTTAGATGATTCATAAATTCTATGACAAGAGCGTAGCGTTTTCTTTCTTTGTTGTCGTATTAAACATTGTAAACTTACGTCGAGTGCACCAATTAATAAAATCTAAGTACCACCGGTACACAATAACGGTACTGGAATTATTCTACCATAAATCAATTACCCACAAAACTACGAATAAAACAACGAGATATAGATGCGACCGTTTTCCCTATTGTATCGTTTCAAAGGTTTGCAATATGCTTAAAAAGATTTGATATATCTAAAGATATTGAACTTCATACTGCGGGGCAAGTATCTCGCGAACATGACAATCAAAATAATAATAAAATTGAGTTTGAGAGTACACATTAAGGGCTTGTTTTAATTTGGCTACATGAAGAGAGTGCAACCAAACTCATCAGTTTGACGAACAATGGGAGTTTTATTTTTGTTAATCGCACCATATAAGCAAGAATTTACGTGAAACTGCAGCGACATTATTCAAAAGGCTCATATCAATTGTTCTCCAAAAAACGTACATGTAATGGGTGCACACGGAAAATCATATTCAAAACCCTGAAATTGAGTTTACCATGTGTTGATAAATCACTATGATTGGGGATGTCTTAAACAAATCTCAGTCAAGGTGATATTACATTTTATGTGGAAAAATTATATACTTGCTAGTTTGATAAACACAATATGTTTATACCAAGGGACACTGGCAAATAAATCACTATTTTCTATGCGTCAGTCAAACGTTCATGTTAATTTTTTTACTTGGACACACTCGAATAATCAATAAAAGGCCAAGATCAATACTTAGTGCCAACGTAAACCAGACGAGAAAACTGTTATAAAGCCAACTAAGAATATGAATATAATAATGTATACATCATGCATATCAAAGCAGGAGAATAAAAGTCACAATCAAATGAAATGCAATGTTTTCACATTTTGCCTGAACACTGGGGTCAGTCATCTTGGCCAAATATCAATCCCATAATGCAACAGAGATGCCATAGTGTCCTTGTATATGATGTGATGTTTGTTTTGATTTGGAGAGGTCCCTCTATACTCATTGAGTGTGTGCAGGCACTAAGTTGGCCTGCTTTGTTGGGGTGAGTGTCATGATTTTTGTAAACAATTAGAATAAGCTAGAATGGTGACCTACATTCATATGTGGTCCACACAGGTCTCACTTAGTAAATTGGGATGTGTGACTAATTGGAAAAGTCTGGAATACCGGTGAGATTTCTAAGCTAGATATATAAAGTAGCTCTCCCCATAACTGAGAGAGAGGAGAATTCTGAGATCTGACAGGAGCTATGGGACTCCAAGCCAGTGGGACTGTGAGCCATTGTTATGGCTAATGAGATACTCATTTATACATTGTTCCTGTTGAGTGTGGACAGTGTCTTTGAGTGGACTGGTATATTTGGTGCTAATTGCACCACATTGGAACCAACCTGCACAACTGTGGGATTCTGATCAGCACCACGCCTTTGAGTACCACATTGGAACCAAACCATACCTCTGTGGGATTTGTACAAGACTATTTGGCACCTGCCATGGGACTTGGAACTGTGGGACAGTACCTGTGGATAATCTCTCACCAGGGATCAGAGTATACCTACAGACTGGTTTAATAATTGAAATACCAGCCTAGCTAAGTGTATAATTTCATTTACCTACTTGGTACTGATTTTTGATCATGAATATATTGTTATTGTTAAGGTTATATGATCGTTGTCATTCTTTCTTGACTTCTGCTACTATCTAGAATATTTAGGTGGGCATCGTAGCATTCCTGTCTGGCAAATTATCAATATTTCAATTTACTGCTAAAGTTTCATGTTTCCAAATTGTTTCATTGATTGTATGTGGTCTTTTTGTTTGCTGTTACAGTTGTGCTATGTTAATAGTTTGAATAAAGCTCATGTAAGTTTCTTGTTCAAAATTTTAAAACCAACCTTGTGAGGATGCCATGTAACTTAGTCATTCATAAACCTGTAAAAAGGGGCAGGTATGCACTAAGTACGGTCAGTTTGTCGAGTCTCAACTTGACCGGCAGAAAAATGTACGTAACTGGACTATTTTGCATTCTTCCGCGCACAGACGGCAGATAGCTGACCACTGGGATTTTCTATGATAAGATGATACTTTGCGCACCCTTTGCTGGGATTTTAAATATTATATTGGGTGCATTTGCTTCCATCTTTCAGTTGAGTGCTTACATTAATCCACAAATTTCCGACATAAAACGCGTGACCCAATGCCAGAAAGTTATGTCAACTCCAAAAATATGCAAAATACCAACAGTTTTGATAACCAAATCATAAAAGTAACAACACCATAGTTGGCCTATACTGTGGTACATCCGTGCATACATACAATCAACAGCACAATATCATTCCAGAAGGCCAAGTTACAGCCAAGGGTCAACACCATTCACAATTTCATGGGGAGCAAACAAATTATCATAATGTTCTGCCCTCCCCACTTTAAATCAGCTTTACCTCTCTTTGGACATTATTCCACATGAAATGTATATGCATATAATGAAATTATCAATTGCGCCAACGGTGCACAGTGAGTGCTTGAATTCCCGGACCTACATTTTATGCACAAAATAAATCTGTCTTTTTGACACGTGTTCCATGCTTTTGGGAAGTGTCACAAGAACATGCACTGTATATCCTGTTGCCTTTGTTGGCGCTTCCCGAAGTTAGCATCTGCACAACTCTCCCGAGCGGCATTAATTACACTGCTGATGAACTGGTACACATGATGCGGCTCCCACGTCCAACCACACAATGTAGGCTTATTTTCAGACGTAAATATGGTGATCATTGCGTGCCACAAAATATGGCTCTCTTTCATTGGTATGAACAGTTGGGGAAAAGCACAGGAAACAAATTAAAAGTATGATGTTTCGTTCTGATTATACTGTTTGTGGTCAAACACATACCCCCCCCCCCCCCCACACACACACACACAACCCACAAGGATAGGGGTTTGGACCAGTTTCATTTGAGTCAGCAGATGGGTAAGCGGAAGTACTTATTGTGATCATTGGCTTAAACAATGAGATTACAACAATGTCTTTCCCAAATAGTTATCAGTGTCTCGGTCAGAACTGTCCATACACAAGGCTTTACCTTGCCCCGAATGGTCGTTACTAAACTTGTGTTCTAATAAAAGTGAGAGGCTATATGTGTCTATAAATTGAAAGATGATTAGATCTCACAAGTAATGAGCCAGAGTGCCTGCAGCTTAAGAAATTGATTTCTCTGGCTTTGACAAACCCTAGGTGTTACATGCAGAAATAAATATTCATTTTAAGTCCATGGCACTAGTTGGAAGCTCTCAAGAGTTAATCATCCTGGTCACTGTGTGTGGTCATATCTATTTCTTGTATCTGGAACCATAACCGCCATGTTCAGTGGAGTTTGAGACGCAAGTTTACCGTTTATGATCCTCGTCTGAAATGAGTATAAATAAAAACAGAACGATAATTAAATTTTCATAATTTCAAAAGTGTAGAGGACGGCTGTAAAACATGTCATCTATGAACCAAATCATGCAAAGTTGGCCTGTGACTTTGGGAACTAGATAAAGGTAGCCACTTGGTCCTTACCCAGCTCGTCCTGGCCGGGGGCCGTTATAAGTGTGTTATAAACATATTAATTTATATTACATACTGTATAAAAGCAACAGTTCAAATGGCTGTGTTTTGCAGCTGATTTTCCATTCCACTTTTACAATAAAAACAAGAAAATTTTAATAATGACCAGCTAGTCAATTCGACATGTCTACTGGCTTTACAAGAGTAGTTCAACATTGAACTGTTAATTTGGTGAACATGCCATGAAGCTTTATGCTTGGATAATGTTATTGCGGTAACTACGGATTTTCCTTTCATGCATGTAAGATTGCCAAATACATTGAAAATCTCATAAACACTGTGCATAGAGAGACTATACTCCCATCTTGCGACCACCCTATTTTTCTAGCAGTTTGTGTTTTGCATTACGACCTTTCCCTATTAAGACATACTTTCTTCAGCACCATGGGGGGGGGGGGGGGGGGGGCGTCGCAACAGAGATATTCTGCTGTATATGACCAAGTAGCAAGATTTTGGGTTCATGTGTGAAACAAATTTATACACATATACTTAATGTTATATTAAAAACCATAAGTTGTCCTTGAAGTTCTCGGAAGTTGTGGTATTGTACTTATGCATTGGTCAATAAATATCTAATCCATCACTGAATTACACTTAAACTGAGAGATATTGTTCTATAAGATTTAAGTAAATAAGCCTTAAGTCATCAATTAATTGCACTTAATCTGAGACGATATTGTTTTGTAAGATTAAAGTAAGCCTTAAAGTGATTAAACGTAATTCCAGTTTGGCAGTCGACATAGAGGAACACGTCAAACATAACAAAACAAAACAAAACAAACAAACAAACAAACAAAACAAAACAAAAACTCATAAATATTAAACAAGAATAAAAGTAAAAACATAAAAACAAAAATAAAACTTACAAAAAACCCCGCCCATAAATGAATATTCCATTGACCAGTAGAGTCAAATTGCAAAGGTGGACTCTATCTCTTCACTTTAATCCTTCTCTTACCAAATCAGCTAAAAAGTCTATTGACTACACAGCTACGGCTACATAAACATACCGCCAATATAGATTAACCCAATTAACGAAGACTTATTATCGGCTTTAATTCAACTTACATTTTCATGTCCACTTGCCAATCTGCGCTGAGAAATCTTTTTGGCTGATGAAACATTTAATTGTTCTAAATAAGCCGCCTTTAAATGTACACAATTTATGTGCAAAAGCACCAGTTAAAAAAGATTGGGTCAGATAGAGATCCGCGTTAATACGGTCTCCTTGAATCACAATTAAGTTTATTTCAAGATTTTCATTTCTTTATTTTTTTTCGGACATAGCGTATTACTTTCATATTAAAAAACATTAGAGCCTGACCGAAACCGAGCTTACCGGGTTTCAGGATTGAAGCCTGGCTCGGGTTCGACTTTTACAGTCAATAAACATTCGGGTTCGGTTATCATTGTCAATCTTGTCAATAAAGTTAAATAAGAAGGTCACTGAGGTTACTTTTTGTACTTGTATACACTTTAAACAATGCAACAAACGCTATTTTGCAATTAAGTGCGTCACATGGGTTGCATTAATCGCCTGAATTTCAGTAACAATAGTAATGCCCCAGTGCAAAGGGGTAACAGATATAAACCCCTGTTTAAGTAAAGCTTTAAATGAGCATTCTAAGATGTCTTAGTTTATTTATGGCATGTCTGAATTGCATACTATAAATCGCTTAATTTTCGCGTTTTCAAATTTTCACGGTTTTAGTATTTTTGAGATTTCACTGTAGTTTTAATTTCACTGTTCTGGACATAATTCTCATTCTAACAATGTTAAAATACTATTTCGCTGTGTTTTATTTTCACGGTTTTGTGCCATCAGCGAAATAAGTGAAAATAAGAATACAGTGAAATTGAAGCAATTTACAGTATACCGAACCCGAACGGTGCCTGGTTCGGGATCGTAATGTGTACCGAGTACCGAGCACCCGGTTCGGTTTCAAAATGCATGTTCGGTCAGGCTCTAGAAAACATTTTTTCTTTATTGGCATTTGCGATCCCGCGTTTTCTGGTTTCTGGCGACCGAAGGTGTCATCTAAGAGCGACCTTCCACCCTGTGCAATGGGTTTCTTTTTATTTTTTCAACAATGAAACTGCAGGTTAGCAATGCGATAGAGTATTTGATCCCAAATTTATAATCATTGATCAAGGAACAATCGCTTCTACAATCCACAGTACGCAAAAACTTAAAGAATATCGTTTTTAACCTTCATGCTTTCACAGTATAATTAATCAAACGCTTAACAGAAGAGATTGATGCTCTAGATAAGCCCCTATTGAGTCTAGTGTAAAATTCATACAGAGCAATGCTTTAAAAATCTGTTGATTCATGAGGTTTTGAGGTGTGGGTTGACCGACGGTTATGTGCAATTCTGATCTATACTGCAGCGACACCGCAGTTAACACCCACATCGAAAATATAAACACGTTAAAATGATATTCAAGGTACATTTACAATTTGTTTCCTTTGTACCTCGGAATATTTATCTGTATTTTCATCTGTAAGCAGATCTGTCGCTTTTTATTAGTATTACTCAGCTGCGACAGTTAGCAATGAGAGCCACGCAATTACATTCAGACATACGCAATCTTTTACGGATAAGCAAGAGCACGGAAAGGGGGGGGATGTTACCTATTTAAACAATCAAGACCCCCACCAGAAAATTGCAATCTTTTGAAATCATCAGATTAGTAATGCTTGAAAAGAAACTCATTAATATGCTTATCTGGGCTAGCACTATCAATTAGCCAAATAGCTAGTGCCTAACAAGCCGTGATTTGGCTAACTTTAGAACCTTTAACCAAATGAGCTATCAGATTTCAGAATTGATTCCACAAAGTTAACTTCTGATACTCATATCTTAACTTCAAGTTGATCTGTTTTTTTTAAGGATAAAAATAAGATATGTTGCAAACTTTTGTCAGAGTTTAGGCTTCTACAATATGAATGTTTCAGATAGCCAGACTGACTACAGCGATAACATTAGTGCAAGCCTAGTCATAATTTTATATGATTCATTCCCCAAATATTATAGATTCCTGGAACACAAATGAAGTCCCAATTATTCTTCCAATTACTTCTTGTACTAGTCACGCCGACCATTTTTGAAGGAAACTTTTAAACCGAAGCAAACATTTAAAAAAAGGGCACAACCAGCTCGAATTGAAACGATGAAATACATGTGTTTTTCTGACCTGTAGGAAATGATAAGAAAGACGCGTTATGGAACAAAATATGCGTAGTTTTAATTAAAAACTGACACCTTGTTGTTGACTCCTTAAGCACTTCCTCAAGTCAGCACTGTTCGGATCCACGTATGGCAAGGCTTTCCTGCACAGTTGACCAAGTGATTTGCTGAAATTTGCTGCCTTTGTCCTCGAGAGGAATTGCAACTGTAAAAAATATACGCTATTCATTAATAAAAAGTTCCGAGTTCAATTTACGCGCTATCCCAAAATAATTGATTTTCCAAGAAAGCGATAATCTCTACCGAAAGCCATCATTTCCACACTTGAGCAGAACTAACGATTTAACCCTTAAAGTGCTAATCACTGCTAGAGTTGCTTTTCTCATTACTGTTAAACATATAATGGTTGAAAGATTCAAATTCCTCCTGAGGATACCTTTCATTCAAATACCAGTAAGCCTAGTCTAAAGCAAAATGTAATCTTAGTCAACAGCTTTCCTTGAGACACTTTGCGCGCATTCGCAAAGTATCCCGAGGAAAACTCTTGACTCAATCTTAAATAAGCGCTTTAAGGGTTAAACGAGAACACTAAAGTCCTGAACTAATAATGAAATATGCATGACAGATCTGATTAGTTGAGATTAAGACAGAATTAATTTTTTCGATAATGTTTTTGTTATGCTTCTTGGCGCTTCACTATAAAGCTTCTGGAACATGATTTCCATTGTCATTTTGTTCCTGGTATTTGATAGTCAAACACGCAAGTTGAGTCACACCCGTCTCTCCGAAATGGAACGGGATGTATCAGTATGTACATGGTCTTTAGTGTGGAATTATATTCATTTTTACATGTGCCCATGGGAATGGATGAGCAATTGCTCCATAGGTTCTACGATAGCCATATCCCTATGCATTCTAGCCGACTACGTGATCTTGCGTGAGCAGTTCTACGGTTTCATTGCTTTGGAAACTGCACTTCTGGTTTTGTTGAAGCTCGTACGCACACACCTTTTGTTTGGCCACATGTTTATTACTGTTATCTTTCTGTAATTGTGTAATTTGCAACTACCCACAGTTTTCATTCAGTGGCAGGATATTGTGACTGAATATTGCCATATCACCCAGTTGGAAACACTTACACACACACACAAAAAAAACACTTGGCGCAATTCTTATGGTGGCTAGTATTGCCAGCTTTAAACAACATTGATGACACAGTCCTTTAACTTTTTCAATGACAACTGCGACTAAAGTCGAAGTACGTACTATGAACGTCTCTGAATTATCAAAAGGATACTCTACAAACATTCTTCGTCAAAAAAGGCTTTACAGTCACGCACCAGCAAGCCCATAGTCGCATAGAATATAGTTGTCAGGTCAACAGATGTTCTTGCCTCCGAGGAAAGCTGTTGACCCTGTTACCAAACGTAACACTGAAAGAGGTAAAATAGCGACAATGATGATGAGCAGATGGACGCTAGTCATTTTTAGACTGCTACGTCAAAACATAAAGAAATGTGTACCTGTATATTGGAATTGCTTTACATTATACCTGTTTTTTACATTAATTTGACTAATCAAAGTGTTTTGTTGGCATTTAATTCTGGAAAAGCAAAATTTACATTTGGTGAATCACGTTTGATAAGTCAGGCACTGAAGTAAAAGTTACAGTCCTTGGTATATCAAACAAGGCTCCAAATATGTAACAATAGCAAAGCAAACCCTGATAAACTTAAGGCCTTTGGTTTCAGCAAAAATATGGAAATTGCCAGGTTCATTGGCTTTTTTTAGATTTAACATGAATACGTTGTACTAATGACACCATATATTACCTGTAATCACGAGTAAGTGTGGCTGCATAATTAACAGAGACACACGGTGCAGCTTTCTAGAATTACACATATCACGTGGTATTTTGTCATATTGAAGTTTGGATACGTTCACGTTTAATTGCCAGTGATATATGAAGCGACACATTTAGGTGGTGACACTGATGATACCGATCAGTTAGCGAGTTGAACTAGATCGCAATCCGGCGGCACAATCAAACACAAAAAGAACATGATTTATTACTGCTGTACTACACCATCATGGTTAACTCAAATTACACACACACACACACACACACATATATATATAGATATATATGTATGTATATATATATGTGTGTGTGTGTGTGTGTGTGTGTGTAACACATAAAAGCCATTCATTTGTGTAACTACAAGGCCAATTTGCCTTCATGTATAAGATGTACAAACTGACTTGACACTTTTTGTTAACCATGTAGGTTTGATAGCTTATCTTTTAAAGCAAGCAAATGATTGCCATCTTTCGTGTTGAAAACAGATCGGAATGCAATGTATCACGCCTTTTCTCGCGATGTTCTGCTGGAGGCTCTAGGAGCCATGGACTCCCCTTGAACCAAAACAAAGCCAATTGTTTCGGCAAAATAGAGATTAACTCAAAATTCCTGTATGTGTTCTTTATTGCTCCTTCTTAAAAAGGAACGAAAGTAGTGAAAAGTTTTCACACTAGTTTTCATAACACATTGAGCTTTTTGCTTGAAATTTTGTGAAATTCGTGGCTCAAACGAAATAAGAGTAAACAAACCTTTTTTTAGAAATGTTCAAAGAGGGCTTCCCAGGGACTGTTCAAAGTTCAGACAAGAGGGGGTGACATTCCAATCACTGGCTCCACCAAGCTCTGCGTTCTTGCTTCCCAAGTCTGTTCGGCTGAAAACCAAAATCAGAAAAAAGTTTAGATATTCCAGTTGTAACAGCAACTTTAGTCGAACCAGACAACACGAACTACTCTGACTTATAATAAGGGTACCAGATTTGTATATATGCTTGCTTGTAAAAAAAAAAAAGCAACAAACTTTCATTGAAGTAGCACCATGCCTGCTTTTACATAAACAAGTGCCTCCGGCTGTGCCCAGGTAACAAATTAAACTGACGTCAAAAGATGTAATGCGTAGAATGTACAGAACATCCATTTTAAACATGTGTCCACGCTACCTAAGGCCTAACAAACATGTATGCGTGTTTCCGGTAACCTGACCGACCCTACTAAAAAGGCCCAAGCCTGACATTAATGGAACAAAGTAAGTACTTTCAAGCCGCCCTTCCCTAATAAAAAATGATCGACCTAGCCCAGTGCTAGAAACTCAGTCAGAGACCCAAGTGGTATTTTCCCTCATATTGCACAATAATCTAGGCTAAATTAGCAAAAATTAGTAAAAATATATTAAAAAAGACCATCGCTATGTTATCAATTAAGATAAGACAAGTTTTATATTTATACATGTAACGCTTTGGAGAATTTTTGCACACATATTCATTTTGTTTATCAATTCGGGAAAAGTCGGTGAAAAATAACAGATAAATTATCCTAGAAGTTGTGTATTTTCTCTACAAAAGCAAGAGGAAAAAAATACATTAAGATAATGACCAGGCCTAAATGTACTAAACTTTTATCATTGAATGTGATTGATTGATTGATTGATTGATTGATTGATTGATAGATTGATAATATTTCATTAATGCACACGAAAAGAGTGTATAATTGATATAGTAAAATGCATAAAATCTATATAATACTTGTATATTAGCACACATATGCCAACATGGTGCAATATAATTGCTGAAAGCACACCAAACTATGATGCATGGAATGGGAGCACCAAAAGCCAAGAAAATCTTGCCATGGCTTATTTTCAAGGTGGACCACAACATGGAAATGGCAGGCATGAAGTCAGAAAAATATTAAGTTGCTTTGCACAAGTTTGTAGCTAAAATGCTATTTATGAATTAAAATATAGATTTAAATTTTTAATAAATTAATACATAAATAAATAAATATAAGCACCAAAGGTATAATGTTTATAGCATTAAGATACCGAAATTATAACTATATTAAGCGGCCCCTGTCCAGTACTCCCGTCTCATGCATGGAGAATGATTTCACCTAATTTTTGAAAATGTTCTTAGATTCAATCTCGTTGATGATATACCCTGGCAACACGCAACCAACGACCAGCAAAATCATGCAACAAACGACCATCCGTAAAGAAGGCAGACGTTCTAATCACCCCTAACCAAGTTGTAAGTTCATTGAAAATCTGGCCAACCTGTGCCGTTATTTTGCAGTAAAGTTAACTCAAGCACAGCATTTTATTTTAACTTGTCTGGACGGTTAACTTGGGCCAGCGAAAAAGCATAGCTGCTGCATATAACCACGGTGGTGCGGTGACCGGTATCTAATATTTTGCTAGGTTCCAGGTGTCCGTTCTAAGAACTACCAGGAGAAACGGTTGTCAAAATATTTTTAAAAGATGACTTATTATCTTACCTTTAATCTGCCTGCTCGGTTAAGTCTGAAGCCGGGAAAAGAGCATAGCAGCACAAAGTTAAATAAGGCATAGCCATGGTTATTCGGTGAAACAGCATAGACCATATCCCTCGGTTGTTCAATGATCGTTGTCGTAATATTTTGCAAGGTTCCAGGTGTCTGCTATCCGAGTTACCAGGACAAACGGCCGTTGAAGTAATTTTAATTCATGACTTACTATCTTAACTTACATTTGCTCGCTCGGTTGCATCTGTAGCAGTTATCATCGTTAGTTACAAATCCAAATTCAACACGACACCATGACACCACATGGTGAGCGCCATTTTGAACTTTGCGCAATTAATGCATTGATTGCGGGAAGATTACAAAAAAATACATTTGATTTGGATACCAGAGTGAATTGCAGCCACAGTATATATCTTTACATTATTGATCCTCTGAAATATTTGCAAAATAATTATGTTTGGCTTCATATATTATAACCCTCTTCCCACCCACCCCCATCCCCAATATCGCCCCAATGCTCATTTACAAACCACTTGGTGCGGAATTCTCCATTTCAAAATGGCAGCCAAGTGGATTGGATATTTTAAAGAGGTTGTATCCTAAATATATGTATGATCAGATACTAATAATAATTGAATGTTTTAGAATGTTTGTAGGTAATGTCTCTACAAATTCATTTCGTATACAGGTTTTCGGCATAGGATATATATTTAGAGAGAGGAAAAGAGACATAAAGAAGGTGAAGCCTGTGTAACTTACGAGTTAGATATCAATTATTGGAAAGAGAAAAGCTTACCTACTTGACAGCGGGCGCCAGTTGGTCATACATGATCTCTGTGAAGCTATACTTTAATGCTTCTAATTTAAGTTTTGCATTGATTTTCCCTTTTAGTGATAATAATGTAATTTACACATTTGCACGCACACACAAAGAGAGTTTACATTTATCATGACAAGTTTCATTAAGAAATGAAAATGGAGAGCAGGGTTAATAAAACTTCAGCAGGCATTCATTCAAACAAAGGTTCTGAGTTTTTGGAAGGGTCAACATATCTGATTTAGTCCAATCAGTGAATTGCTTAGTTTAGTGCAACATGGAACTCTTCGTTTTCAATTTTGAGAAAGGTCGTTGTGCTTTGGATTGATATAACATTACTGGTTTAACATTCTTTGTAACAAACTCTCATTTAAGAATCACCAGGCTTACAGTTGCACGGACTATGCAAATGGTACAAGTTTACAGCTTTTCTCGGCGCGTTTTGGGCTCCCGGCACCCAAATAATACCGTGAAGAGCTGCTGATTCAGTAAAAAATGTGGCGCTTGAATAGGTTTAACAAACTAGAATGCACCGGAGGGGTCAGTAGAGATGTGAAAAGTAACATCTACATACCTAGGGTTGTATATATTGGAAAAGGTCTCTTGCCATACCGGAGTCTTCGTCACTTGTACCAATGTGCTGTACACAATGCTGGTACCTGGGCAGTTGGTTGCGTGGCAGAGTTAGTGTCACATCATCCAGTCCACTGCTCTTTCAACATGGAAGCCCTGATAAGGCCTACCACCTTTCTTTTCCTTGCTTTCTTTCCTGAAACCTGTTATTCTAATTAAGTCTGTTCTCTTCTTATGATCAGTGTTAAGGGGAGGTTAATTTGTCAAATGAATGTAATGTACAATATACAATGGTACTTTTCCAGAGTGTGCTTTAACTGAAACTGTAAATACAACGACATACAGTTACCAGTTGTAGGGCCCTAAATAGGGATTTTTTATCAGACATTGAAGTCGCCCCCAGGTTCAGAATTAAGTAACAGCAATAGTCTGAGTGCCAAGCGCCCCACCGCATCAAAGAAGATGGAGCTTAGTCGAGAAGGTAGCCCCGATAGTGGATGCAGATCCGAAACAACCAGCGGGTTTTCATGTAAGTGGTAAAATATTATAGTCCAAGTCAACAACTTTCCTTGGCGCGCTTTGGGCACATTGCCATGCACACCGTGACATTATTACGTTAGATTTAAAGGTAACTGGGCACAAAACTTAACTCATTTATATTTAGAGATGGGTTAGTCATTTTCCAGTTTTAATTTCTCAGTGATCTCACATAGACATAGAGTTATCTTTCAAGGTTATAAGAAGTGGACATAAAAACTAGGCCGCTTTTTATTTCCTGGGTTGGCCCTTTAGCTGTGATGTACAATGTTTATGTGATAATTAGCATTTAACTTCTCTTTGTGACCCAGGTGTGCCAGGTTATTATTGGCTGAACAGTAACAACCTTCTTGAGCTGATAACAGATTGTGTACACTGACGTGTCCCAGTTATGTAATTGACACATAATTTGTCATGTGCTTCTAGAGGCACTTCTGGTTCTCTTCAAATGAGCATGCCGCTTTGGTTGTTTGAGGTAAATACCATGTTCAGCACTCTTACAAATTAAAGTTTTACCTCCGTTACTTGCTTCTGGTATGTGGCATCCATTAATTCATCACCCGTTGTGTCACAGGAAGTCTTTTACAGCACATGCATGAACCGACATGATTTTTATCGCGTCAAACATCTTAATAATACTGATTTAAATCTTATTGTGCTCATGTTACTAAGCATATATACGGTGATACAAATACATGCAACTGCTGCACAAAATGACTTTTTCAGGAGACAACAAAGTAAATTATAATGAGCAGACACAAAGGAAAACCCTATAGTAATAACATTTTTTAAAAAATATGTCAGTAATGGGGGATGGGGTGCAGAGGATAGGAAAATGTTTTAAGTACTCAACAGCTCTGTCTGGGTTGCTAATGTGGGTATTTTAAGGAAGTAAATAGGTAGATGGACGGCTTTTACACATCATGTTCAACTACTGGTATGGTCTACTTAGAAAACTTGGTTTATCCACATTTCAAAATCATCAAATCCAAAAAAAAAAAAAAAAAACTGTTTGATTCTGTTATATAAACGACATACATGATGAACATGAGTCATAATATGCAGATTTCGACAGGAGTTATTCATATTTAACTCCTGCTCTGGTCCCCTAAGTTGTTGACAATAGACCAACGCTTCAGCCATAATCAGGGCATAGGTACCAAATAGGTAGCTTAACCATCCGGAAATAATAATCTTTCTACCAAACAGCTTAAATTTTTAAAATGTGTTTTGCATCATATGTTTTGAAATGACTTTACTGAACCATTTAGCTGTCTGGAAATGCTACTTTTATCAAGAAACTTATTTAGCCATGCTTCACACATGAATCTATCCTCCTTCCTGTCAAGTTCCTTGCTGCACTTCAGATGGGAGCGCGGGATCTCAGGTAAAATGATTATTTCCTTTTATAGTTATGCAAATGCTTTCAACATAACTTAACATTGACACACTTCCTACAATATTGGATGATTAATTTCTCCTCTTACAACATATAACTTCACAAAAGTTAACTTTTCATAGGTCAACCTGAAATTGCCAGAATGTTTAGGGTCTGTTCTGGTCAAATTACCTAAGAGAGAAAATAGATCTTATTTATTAAGTCAAATGGTTCTTGCTTAAACAAATTATATTTAAGTATTGTTAGCGGTTTACAGTCAAACTTTGCAGCCCCTATCTCATTTCATCAAAGTGAAATTACAGTTTTTAATAATGTACTATTACTATTTTTTCCCAGAAACATATTTGATAAAGCTGACACACATACATGCAAAACCGTGTACACGTTTCAGTCGTTATAAGAAATAACACACGTAACTATGATCAAGATTTGGAGACATACTTAATCACTCCTGTAAAGCATACCCATCTTTTTTTGGTATTTTGTTTTAAGGAGAAGCAAGATAGGGAATTTTTAACTGCCCATATTTAGATGATACATACATATATACATACATACAAATAGACATCTGGATGGTTATTTTACGATATATCCTTTTTCAAAAACAAATATTAAACATTTGCTCGGGTTAAGAATCATTCAGCAACATTTCTGGGTGTCAGTCCAGTATTTAGAGCAACGAGTGCAGGGAGGAAAAGTGTTGATGAGAAAGGTCCGTAGGTGAAGAAATTCCTCACAGTTTTGTATTTGAATTAATCACTTAGCTCAGAGAAATTTTTAAATTGACATTTTACACGAATATAGCCTTTTCATCATATTAGGAGGAATGGTTAAATCGTATGTGTATCAGAAATCTTGACCAAAAACGTATGCTTTTTAAATATGCTTACTTAACTGGTCATTAGCGTGGTTTGTGTCAGGTATTCCTGGGGCCTCTATTATCACTACGGTTATATGATTATAAGTACCAGTAATTGAAGTGTGAAGGCGTGGATGAAACGATAATCAAACAAACACTGCCTATATGCTTATCGTCACATTGATATGAGCAGTAAGAAAGTGGAACATCGAACATAGTGGCTTTTATTACTGACATGAAAGTATTGTATAAAATATGGGATATCATGTTAATAGATACTAATAATAATTGAATGTTTTAGAATGTTTGTAGGTAATGTCTCTACAAATTCATTTCGTATACAGGTTTTCGGCATAGGATATATATTTAGAGAGAGGAAAAGAGACATAAAGAAGGTGAAGCCTGTGTAACTTACGAGTTAGATATCAATTATTGGAAAGAGAAAAGCTTACCTACTTGACAGCGGGCGCCAGTTGGTCATACATGATCTCTGTGAAGCTATACTTTAATGCTTCTAATTTAAGTTTTGCATTGATTTTCCCTTTTAGTGATAATAATGTAATTTACACATTTGCACGCACACACAAAGAGAGTTTACATTTATCATGACAAGTTTCATTAAGAAATGAAAATGGAGAGCAGGGTTAATAAAACTTCAGCAGGCATTCATTCAAACAAAGGTTCTGAGTTTTTGGAAGGGTCAACATATCTGATTTAGTCCAATCAGTGAATTGCTTAGTTTAGTGCAACATGGAACTCTTCGTTTTCAATTTTGAGAAAGGTCGTTGTGCTTTGGATTGATATAACATTACTGGTTTAACATTCTTTGTAACAAACTCTCATTTAAGAATCACCAGGCTTACAGTTGCACGGACTATGCAAATGGTACAAGTTTACAGCTTTTCTCGGCGCGTTTTGGGCTCCCGGCACCCAAATAATACCGTGAAGAGCTGCTGATTCAGTAAAAAATGTGGCGCTTGAATAGGTTTAACAAACTAGAATGCACCGGAGGGGTCAGTAGAGATGTGAAAAGTAACATCTACATACCTAGGGTTGTATATATTGGAAAAGGTCTCTTGCCATACCGGAGTCTTCGTCACTTGTACCAATGTGCTGTACACAATGCTGGTACCTGGGCAGTTGGTTGCGTGGCAGAGTTAGTGTCACATCATCCAGTCCACTGCTCTTTCAACATGGAAGCCCTGATAAGGCCTACCACCTTTCTTTTCCTTGCTTTCTTTCCTGAAACCTGTTATTCTAATTAAGTCTGTTCTCTTCTTATTCTAACATTCCATTTTTTTCTCCCAGCATCCTACCAGAAAGTGCTGTACCCTCTATTTATTCCCCTATTCCTCTACAATGTTTAACATATCCTGTAATTCTTTTTAGACTGGGCCATGAGCCATCATCTGCAAAAAATAACCCAGGAATTTTCTGGTGTCCCATTGTTAATCCCCGATCGCAATCCATTAGCTGTTCAACTAAGTCACACACACACACACACACACACACACACACACACACACACACACACACACACAAAAAAAACAATTATGGAAAGCACACATCCTTACTTATGACCTATATGCAGCAGTGCATTTTCTGCTACCACATTTCCCAGCGAAAGGGTACATTTCACATCCTGGTATAGGGCTTTCATTGTTTCTAGAAAATTGCCTCCAAATCCTAACCCACTAAAATTTTCCCATAGAGCATCTCTATATACCTTATCAAATGCCTTTCACACATCTAATCGGCCCATGGAAACCTTTCTCGACTTCTTCTTTGCCAATTCCAAAATCTGAGTCAGTGTAAATACATGATCGCCTAGCCTTCTCCCTGGTCTAAAACCATTATGAATTTCTCCAATGAGCCCAAGTGTCTCAACAATTCCACTCTTTGGTACATATCCAACTAAATATTTTGCTCCAAAAGCAATACATTTTACACTTGTCCAGTTGTTCACCTTGACCCTTTTTTCAAAATATATGGTATTCTAAGCACATTCCATTCTCTTGGTACTTGTTTCTGTTGTGTAATTCTGCTGAAAATCATCTGTAAACTGTCTTCAATTTCCTCTGGTCCCTTCCTTATGAACTCACTGCAAGTATCATTCTGTTCGTGAAGTTTTGCCTGATCTCATCTGCTCTGCAGCTATCTTGACTTCAATGCTACAGAATCTGTGGCATAATTCAGCATCCAATCGACCCTCTTTATATTTGGACTCATATGTTGGTATAGTTCCCTGGCCCCACTTTGAGTCATTAATCTGATTCCAGTGCTCCCTTAATGCATTTTATATGTGCTCCCTCCTATCTGTTCTCTTTCCTCCATATATTGTTATTTTTACTAGCTCTCCTTTCTGCTTTCCCATCTACTACCTGTTTTCTACGTTCCATGTACTGTCTCTAAGTTCTTCTATTTCACTTTCTGGATGCTTATTTATCCATGCTAATCTCCATGCTCTATTTCTAGCCCTGTTTTTCTGTACTGTTCTTTTCAGTTCCTGGTCTGTTTTATATCTACTATTCTCAGCCTGTATTTTCCTTCTGCCAACCTTTTCCTGAGATACTTTTAGTATTCTCGTAGTAAGGCATTTTGCAGAGTTCATGTTCAGCTTTTCAAAAAGGGATATGAGGGTCAAAAGGCAAGAATAGTTGTATTACATTATACTTTATCGCATACCAAGCTCGTCACAGGTGTCAATCTGCCTAGAAAAGTACTTTGAGTAAGTTACATTCAAATGCATTTATATCGTGCATGTCATATGAATGCCATGCCACATACTCTAAATGTACTCGCTTTGAACAGTTGTAACTAGACAGATAATTCTATATAGGTATACATGTATGCGATATACAGAAAGTATCATGTTCATTCTATATTGCATACATGTATACCAATGAAAATCTGCAACAGCAGCTGTGGAAAAACCATGACATTTACAGTACATGACATACTTTCAATATGCATAATATGTATGGTATACATTGATGTGGATGTAAGTGTATTAATGTGTTAAAATACAGAAAAATACATATATACACTTACATTTGAATCTATACCTTACATATTAAAAGTTTGTGGTGTCACTTATTCTAAATGGCATTGTTTTGCACACCTGTACCTATATTCCATACAGGTATATATGTATGCGATATCCAATGGATGTGGTATTTATATACATCTGTGAATGGCATCAAATTAAACTGAAACTTTTTACAAAAGGTTAACGGGTTTACTCTGAATCAAATAGCATTATAATACACGATGTATTTACATATTTTAGCACCAACAAAAGCAACATATATTGCATCCGTTTTTTTGTTTTGTTTTGTTTTTTGTTTTTGTTTTTGTTTGTTTTTTTTTTTTTTTTCGTTTTTTTTTTGTTTTTGTTTTGTTTTGCTTCTTACATTTAACCCAAGCCCACTCTCAAGTAAAATGTCAATAAACAAAGTTTGTAACTGAAAGTACTAGTTTTATTTCACGTAACGCCGCTAGGTTTACATGCATTATGGGTATTTTAGGGCAGTGTGTATTGACATGAGGCTATTTCACCATGAAAGAAACAAAGTTTTCCATTATCACTTCACACAAAACATGTGGCAAGTATACATTTCAACTAGAGAAGGATGTGTTATAGTTTTGCTCGTGAGGAAAGGTATATACATACTATGGATTTTCTTAAAATGATGGTGACTGTAAGAGATATCATAATGAAATAAAACCCACAAAAGCTGGAAAAATAAATCAGTACACAGATTGGCGCGTGATATCACTTTTGCTATATGTATCAGTCTAATTTTGCTAAATGGGCACCTAGCATATCAAAAGGGATATAACTAAAGCAAAAATCAACATTCCTGTAATAATCCTTTCGCCATCTATTTTGCCAGTACATTGTGGTTCAACGTATTGTTAGACTTTTGATCTAGGAAACCAAAACCTGTGACTGTAACAATAATATTTTCAGTCACATTGCATGAATATATGCATTGAAAATAACACAACAAATATTCAAATCAGATTTAAATTAAAACAGTACGGGCATCAATACTAGCTGCAGTGCTGTTCTGGCCATTGGAATTCACCAAGGAAGCATCCATATGTAAGGGCAGGTACCCATCTCAAACATGATACAATATGTTGCTCCTGCCAAACTAGCAATTTCAATAAAATTTCCTGTCTAAAAGTCAAAGTCATGAGGTCCAAACACACATTTAACTTGTAAAAAAATGTCACATATTTGGAATTAGTATTTCTTATCCCGTAAAATGTTAGAAACACACTTAGTTTCCGTCAGTACCTTGTACCATGGCAGCTGATGGACACAGTTGCCTAAAAACGTCAGGATTAGCTATTTTGGCGGAAACCTAACATGCATTTCCCGTATAATAGCAGTTCTCATATAGTTCATGGTACCCATGATGAAAGGCTTTCCAGCTAGTGTTTTTCAAAGTAGGTTAGCATGGGCAGCAACCGTGTATAACTAAAATGTTTCTTAACATTATTATTATTATTATTATTATTATTATTATTATTATTATTATTATTATTATTATTATTATTATTATTATTATTATTATTATTATTATTATTATATTATTATTATTATTATTATTATTATTATTATTATTATTATTATCATTATTATTATTGTTATTATTATTATTATCATTGTCATTATCATTGTCATTATTATTATTATTATTATTATTATTATTATTATTATTATTATTATTATTATTATTATTATTATTATTATTATTATTATTATTATTATTATTATTTATTATGGTACAAGCCATGCTGGCGGTGTTCTACCGATTTAAATGACGATAAATAAATTAATTTTCACAAGAGCTTTTATAATTCCTGTGGTAAAATGCCTATGGAACACTACTATGACATACACTGTGTCCACAAAGGCAGTCATATATATATATATATATATATATATATATATATATATATATATATATATACATATACATATATATATACATATACATATATAGATATAGATATAGATATATATATATATATATATATATATATATATATATATATATATATATATATATATATATATATATATATATATATATATATATATATAATGTAGAACCAACATTCTATGTATGTCCATTCTTCCAAATAAAGAGTGAAGCAAACATTGAAAGAGAGAAAATAATTATTTTAAGGTAAATGTAGGCCTAAACTGAATAGAAATTTACATACAGTATAACTAGGAAACATTCATAACTAGAGCACTATGATTGCATGCAATCCCTATCGTGCCTCCCCGTCGCCCCTCCTCCCCTCCTCCCCTCCTGCCCTCCTCCCTTAAATTACCAACGCATTGATCTTCAATGTCAGACCAAAGAGTATATCCATCCCGGCATTTTGCAAGATATTAGGGGAGAGGGAGCCCACCTGCACAATTAAAAGGTCTTAGGTGCATGTAAAAAAATCACAGTGATCTTAAGTCTTTATTACATATTCTATGTCAAGCAATGTATTTCTGTACAAAGATTTGGAAAACATTCATCCTGGCATTTGAAACATATCATGGTAACAAAATTTGACAGAAATAGGTCACGTATGCTGTAAAAATGTGTCTCAGTGACTTAGAATTCTAATCAGCTGAAGTGGGTCTGGGTATGTATGTATGTATGTATCAAATTATATGATTAAATTTTGAAGATATGCGCCTCACAAAGCTCATTTGTACAGTAAATGGGTCACGCTATGCTGTATTTAAGTCACGGTGATTGAATTATTGAAGCACCTATTAGGGGTCCAGAAGAGCATATGTGTATCAAATTTTATATAAATCCATCGGGGCATTTTGGGGATGTTGTGCTTACCATACTCAGATAGACAGTAAATAGGTCACAGCAAGTGGGAATTCGGTGACACTGCCCTCAAAATCTATTCAGCTAAAGATATTCAAGGAATACATGTATTTAACAAATTTAAGAAAAATATGTCCAGCCATGTTGACGCTATTGCGTTAACAAAGCTCACACAGACAGTAAATAGGTCATGGAAAGCTGTAAATAAGTCACATTTACCTCAAAATCTGATTAGCTGATGAGAGTCAAGGAATATATCTGTGTACCAAATGTGAGCAAGCTGTAAGTAGGTCAGAGTGACCTCATCAGCTGGAAGTTCAGGAATGCATCTGTGCACCAAATTGGAGAAAAATCCATTGAGGGAATTTGAAGATATCGCTCTAAAAAGGCGGATGGATGGACGGATCTACGGATGGGACAACCCGAAAACCTAATGCTTTCCCCCATTGTGGGGAGGCATAAAATAACGTGTTAATCCACCAGTTACACCCTCTAGCAGCAAGAGTAGAAGTATGATCATTTTTCAACGTAGACCTAACGTCAAAGGCCTACAGAATAACTTGACATTGTGACGTAACGGAAAGCATACAATGCTTAAGTTAAGAACTACAAAGTTCTTTCCACTATTATCTCAGTCGACAGGAAGTTTGAAAGGGAGTAAAAACTCCTGAAACTGGTTGCGTAAAATGTCAAAACATACCTGTATCGTTTGTGTTGTATGTTTTTGTATGTATGTATGTATGTATGTATGTATGTATGTATGTATGTATGTGTGTGTGTCTGTCTGTCTGTCTCTCTGTCTATCTATCTATCTATCTATCTATCTATCTATCTATCTATCTATCTATCTATCTATATATATATATATATATATATATATATATGTATATACATATGTATATACATATGTGTATGTGTGTGTGCATATTGTAAATGACTGCACAGAACAAGATTAAGAAGGGTAGTTGTCATGTCACATGTCCATGGGACGCAGTGTTATAGAATGTACCAACTGATTTCTTTGACAGCCTTATAGATTTTGAAAAGTTGAAGACAGATGTCCTCTCAGACTTTGTGCCAGTATATTGCTGTCTGTCTTGAGTTGTAAGTTGTAGACCTTTCGAATTTTTTAAAGACCTGGACAAAATGTTATTTGAGCCCAACAAACGTTACAAAATTTCAAGATACGTTAATTCCCCATACACTAGCAATGCTATTATATCAATTAAATGCTGGTAATTCAACGAGTCAAAGGGATGGAAGTGTATGAGTTCATTGTATTTACACGATTCTCAAATATTAGACTGCTAACATGAAAATCTATAGCACAATATGTTTGAATAAAATACGAAAACATGTGATTTGAATGTGCAAATGAAGAAATTGGTAGAACAAGTTTAGGATTTCCAAAGACAACTGAAAACAAATTTATCAGCTAAGGGAGATCTAAAGGATCTTTGCCAAGCAAAAGAAAAATGATTTTGAAACAACGAAGGAGGAAAAATGATTCCTTATCTGATGAAAATAAATTCATGATATTTAAATGCTTTAGCACGAGATGGCTTAATCTTATCAGATATGTTCCCCACCATGCGGGGGGGGGGGTTCCTGTTATTTTCTTCCTTAAGAAATGAGCACCCTAAAGTAAACCTTTCCTCCAAGCAAAAGAGCCAAAGTCACTGAATATTAAGGAGGTCATAACAACGAATGTTTAATGTGGTTAGCTGATGTACAAGAAGGTCTTAATATCTACATAAGAGAAGAAGCAATACGCTACTTAGTCTTCCAAAAAAGCGCAATTGGTTGATTGTATCGTTAGTTTCATTGTACAATGGAAAAAGCATTTTCGCACGGTATTTTACAAAAATCTTAATTGTTTTCTCAGCTGAATGTGTCTATCCTAAAAAAATATGTGAAGCAAAAAGGGTTCCATTGTTCAAAAAAAAAAAACACTAGTAGATTATACAGGTATATCATTATTTTC
>OZ026617.1:45860719-45889719 GCA_964020975.1 Hermodice carunculata
GACGCTAAGCCAAGTTTTTATGGGCAGTGGAAGCAAAAGATTTGTCAAATGGGTATTAGGAAAAATATGAAGGAATTTCAAGCAAGATACCAGAGGTAGCAATCTGATGTAGACAGTGTCTTTACCGTTTGTGTCAGCCAAAACAAAATACTTATCAACCACAAGAGAACGTTTTTGTTGACTTTTATGGACTTTTCTAAGGCTTTTGAGCAGCTATGTGCTTTTATTGCAACATGAACTAAATTTAGGTTGAAGTTGTCAAGAATGCCAAATCACAAGACTGTCAGAACCTAATGTTCTTAACCTGTCATGAAACTGGCTGGACGTATTGGCCACACTTTGAGGAATCTACTTGACAGTTATGGCATTAGTGTTATTTGAACGTGTCAAGAGTTTGGACAAACAACATACCCAAGAGTCCTAAACTGAAGCCTTATTCCATATCCTAGAGTCTGTAAAAGCTAGAAAAAACAACAGACAGGTGTCGAAATAAGGCAATACTTATATGATTCCGCCAGATTTAGAGTCCTCAACCATACGAGAGTTTTGAAAATTGAAAGTGGAAGGCATCAAGGGTTAAATCCCAATGATCGTTAAGGTTAGTTGTGTTGTATGTGAAGTATAAAACGTTCTCAAGATTTGTCCAAGATATCCAAATTTATGAAACATGTTCATCCGAAACGTTATTTCTTTTACTTTATTAAATCAAGAAACGTTTCAAGTTCTTATGGCATCGAAAGATCCAACAAAGATATGCTACACATTTATCTTTCTGTTCTGTGTGCTTTACACGAGATATTATTTTTTAAGGTCGAAAATACTGTACATTTTAGACTTCCATATAACTGCAACTCTTGAGTCTCATATCTTATTTGAACGTACATATATTGTACCATGGGCCTGAAGCCTTCTGGCATCGAATAAAGTTACTCATTTACCTAGCAGCTCTCTATATAAAGGAGTATTTAAGTTTATATTCGCAAACGTTTCAATAAGAACATTTATTTCAGCGTTTCATGGCCAGAAGGCTAAATTATGAAAAACTGGTGCAGTATGTTGTGCATGTCATCGGCGGATCCCCAGTAGGGTGTGTGTCGATCGACCCCCCTCCCTCTGTGATGTAAATTAATCAATCAATCAATCAATCAATCAATCAATCAATCAATCAATCAATGATAAAAAATGGAAAATGAAATTTAAAAAAAAAAGCTTTGGAAGATAAAATCAAACTGCTTGGCCTATTACCACCACTTTCAAATTAAAGTAATTACTCTCTGGAGGTATGTCTAAACATCTATGATCTTAAAACTGCTCATATTTTCATATATAATCGTTACATTTTAATAGACATTCTGTGTGCTTTTTGGTATTAAAATGCTGTATATTACATATAAGGATTGGTCTACGCAATATTGTAACTCATGCTACTGAAGTTGCCATTATAGTTATGACTTTTGTCCAATTTTTTAAGCCAGTGACAGATCATTAATTCAGTCACGCATAATTATAATACATGAAGGCAGCCATTGCGCCTCTAAATGTATCCGTGTTGTTTTGTTTGGTACAACTTCAGAGCTGTCTTTCTCTTCGTCTCTTCTTTTTAGTTTATGAAAGTATAACATCTGGAATTGTCTGGTCTTAATCTAGCAGTTGGGCTACACGCTAAATAATTATTGTCAGTGCTAATTGTTAAGTATAGTGAAACATAAGGAAGCGCTTTGAAGTGGCCTTCTTTTTTATTTTGTGTATCTATGAATAGCACTCAATAGTGAAAAGGGAAAACAAGCTCCATGTCTTCAAAATACTATGAAAGTTAACAGTGTCCCTGAGTTTATTCTTATCTGCATTAGGTGTAAAATTATGAGTCTACAAAGTTTGCTAATTTGCATATCAAAATCTTTAATTTTAAAAAATGAAGACTCATATCCCAAAATGGGACTAATAGGGACAATTTTGAGTGCAGTTTTTAGGTTCATCGTGTTTGGAACAAAAGAGAACTTCATACTAGACTTTGCTGAGAAATATATAAATATAAGATACGTGTCAGCCTACAGCTAGGTCTTTCATGTTGGCATATTTATTCAATTAACACAATATTTCTTTGATATGTATGCGCAACCATTGATAGAGCAAGACTATTGCAACTTCAACACTGTATACTTCCATTAAGTTACTCCAAAATTTTAAAAAGCAGCGAAAACATAGTGGTACACATTTGTATCGATACCTCAAGTTACTAGGGAACTAGAATTTTGACTTTGACTACATGATTTAATGCTAAAAGCAGTACAGGGAATCATACGGATTTTTTCTCCGTCTTATAGATAACATTTGTATCCACTGGCATCTCAAGTTTCAGAAATAAAGCTCGCCAAAATGTAGACTTACCCTGTATAGATTTGAATGCTGTGATGCCAAAGTATGCGCAATAACTGCAGTCATTATGTTGTCGCAGTTACATTATATGTGCTCACTGGAATGAGTGGGGTCAGACTAGGGCCAGTACAAATTTTGAAGCACTGGCCCTGCCATCCTGTTAAAAGTTTGGGACTTAGCGAACTATGCCATATTCTGAAATATGAAAGCAAACGGGAAAGCCCAGTTTAATGTATTGTGTGTGTCTGAGATATCAAATTGTCCATGTTAAAATAGAGAATACCAGGAAAACGCGTCTGAAAGTATCGATTTTTCAAATAATTCGGGAAAAACCCCCACTCCCACCCCCACCCCCGCTGTCAGCTTTGTGCCTTCGGCACTTGCAATTCGAACCCCCCTTTTAGCAAGTCGGGATCCATCCCTGCATGTTTTGGGCTGTAGCTGAGACACATATTTGTATAATCACGGTGTTTGATTAAGATCCTATCGCCTCACCTCCATATCCATTGTCTGCCGCATAAACAGCAAATATGGCGTTTATGAATTTTCCCAATTAGGATGAACGTTTATGTTTTCAATTGTATTTATTTTGATTCATGTTAAAATTGAAATACAGACGAAAACATCTACGGTATCAATGAATGAATAACTATTTAATACACATGTATACACTTTTTCTTGTCAGAACAACGATGTGGGAAATTAGCATTTTGATAAATGTAGACGTCATTCTGAGCGACCAAATAGGACATATGTTATATTATCGGGTTACGAAAAAAGAAACAGCCCTCGAGAAGTCTTTCATAAATCCTGCAATCGCTTTTTCCAAGAAGAGTATCATTAAAGGTTGTTCATGTACCAAGCTTTCAATAACATTTTCAAAGACCAGTAACATAAAAGGCCGTTCGTGTACATAGCATATAATAATAATAATAATAATAATAATAATAATAATAATAATAATAATAATAATAATAATAATAATAATAATAATAATAATAATAATAATAATAATAATAATAATAATAATATATTTATTCTGGGAATCTTGCAATCGGGCCCAGTAAAATATGCTTAAACATACACATACATATACAAGACGATAAAATCAAAGGTACAAAGGCTCGGGTGAAAGTACAGGATAAAATTCACCGTATACAATTAATACACATTATTATGAAAGATAAAGACGTAAAATGCAATCAAACATGGGCACTTAATCTGAGAAACACGTTCCAAATTAAAATACAGCACCTGGGTCTCTGTGTTATCTAAAATTACACTTTCTATATCTGAACGTAAAAGTTAAAATGTCATCGGCACATTTTATTCAATCCGGAATACCATGTTCCATACTACCAGTATCATTACATGCAATGGAACGTTTAAATGCCACTACAGGTACAACATCTAATGAATGACAGCGTCTGGTATTGTTAGAGGGAACATCTGACACAAGGATTACCTGGTCAGACAACAAATCCGGTGCCAAACCATGGACACATTTACACAGAAGGCGCCGCGGTATGAAACCTCGACCCTCTAAAACCAGTCAATATGATTACATTTGCTGTCATCACAGAAGCAAATTTCGGAACATTTACATTATATTGTTAATATCAAGGTTAAACTATAATGTTTATTACTTAATATATGCATTCGAGTAAATGGTGAAATTCATCAATGAGTGTTTGTTCATCATAAAGTATATAGTCTCTTTTATGTCTTTGAATTATAGTATACTTTCCAGTTTCTCAAAATAATTTATGAGTCAATTTTCTCGATTTACAAATGTTTCTGCTTCATGTGGTCAGAAGTGTTGAAATATTCATAATAAGATCAAGGAGTTTTTCAAGTATATAAACGTGCAACTCTAGTCCATTTTGCTTTTCTTTTTTTCCGTTTAGATAATATTGTCATTATATTTACTCATTGCCATTAATACTCTTCTTTGTAAATGGTTTGCAATTTCTACATACAACTCAGATGTTTATTATTTTCACCATGTCTAGATCAAAGATCGCCATTGCTAGCGGAAGTTGGCTATGTGTACACAGGAGGGGGATAGAGAAAAAGCAGGATTTCTGGTTTCCCCATCCTGATTTGTTTGAAATAAAATGCGTTTAAATCAAACGATTAACTTCATCTATTAGTATAACACTAGATGAGTACTCTTCAAGACGAAAATATGTTTACAAAAGTCATGCGTAGTGAGGACCGCTATCTGCATTATCAATTTCCTCAGACCGTTCTTATATACGCTGGTGTGATGCTGGCGACGGTACCGTATCACTCACTTGCACCACATACGCGTCCGCATATTTTCCGGCCATATACAGTATTTAAATGTTTTATGTTTTTGTATGTGTAAACATAAATATGGGACATCGCAAATTTGGAGTTTAACGTCGTCATGAAGAGATTGACAGTTCTCTGCATATTATTTTGCGGTGATGATCTATGGCTAATTGTGACATACATGTAACAGGGAACAGCATCTCTCCATTCCGACAATAAACTCCCAGTTCACATAATTCCGTAGGTGGATCAAAGAACACTGTCTGAATGACAATTGAGCATAGTTGTCATAGTTACGGTCATTAGGCTGATGCTACGGAAAAACTTTCTTTTCAAAATTTTTCATACAAAATGTATCCCTGGTATCTGTGGACAATTTCTAGGGAAAATGTACATCTTCCTAGTGTATTTCTTTGTAAAATATCCACACCCTTGCAGGACATCAGGCAAGACCACCAGGGCCGGACTTGTGTATTCAGTTATTAATAGGCCAATTAAACCATTGTTCTTGTATACTCGCACATGGGTTATTCTGTGGTATCTCTCAAACCTTTTGGTCACAAAACTTAGAAATTACAATTATGTGGTGCTACCTCCAGAACTGGCATAATGGATCAATTCAATGCAGCCTGATAGAATGGCTGTTAGTTTTAGTGTAGAGTCGGTACCAGGTATTGCCGAAAGAACAACACAAACAAAAATCAATTTACTGAGGGCAGTCAAGTGAGGAACTTGATGGAAGTGAACTTCCACAATGAAGAGGCTAAGGGAGAGTAAGCAATAAATAGTCAGATCTCAAGGGTGCAATCCTGTTGGGGGTAACTTTAACTCCATCACTTTAAAAGACACTTTGAATCAATCAGATCATCTGCAATCATCGGCTTCTCTCGATAGAACTTACCCCCAGAGTCACTTATACGTGAAGAGGCTAGACACCTTCACCGCCCTGCATGGCATATTCTACTCGAATTGGAATAAATTGGTTATTGATTAGGGCACCTGCTGAAGGTTATATGTAGACTGAAAGTGATGGGCTGATTGCATAGTTAGTATTTGTGTGCAAAACAACACAAGACGTTAAAGTGGTGTATGATAGATTGAAAACCAGCAATCGCGTTACAGTAAATGCATTTGGTACACACCCACAGGAAGAGAGAGAGAGAAAGAGAGAGAGAGAAAGAGAGAGAGAGAGAGAGAGAGAGAGAGAGAGAGAGAGAGAGAGAGAGAGGGGGGGGGGGGTTGCCGTGAACATTTTTCACTTTCCGAATGAAGAAAATATAATTTTTCAAGTCTTTTGTGCAATTAATCAAAGATAACCTCTTTATGTGGAGTCATTCAGTTGGTAAAATACGTATGACTTATCAGAAAAAAATGTACCCATTCCTCACTAGCTCAATGCCCCAACATCCATCGCCATTATGGTTTCATTGTGATATTTATTGACCGACATCAATAGCTCCAGTGCAGATCAGGCGGTCATCTGTAGCGTCTAAAGCACTCAAACAAGAAGATGCCACTAGCCCTTGTGTATTGGCTTCTGAGTTTGTCTAAAAATATCGCTGAAAAAGGGTTCACTGTATTCGAATCCAGCAAATATAAGTATATATAAAGTCATACAAAAATTGGTCATTTGATTGCTTATTAATATGTATCACTAGTCTCTCGTCAATCAGCCAGTATCTTAATGTCGCAAAGTGAAGTTTCGGGTACGCTAAAAAGGCAGAGCTTCTCGCGCCAAGATTATTAGACCAGGAGAGGGTACAAACAACTTTTAGGTATAATGATTACATAAACAAGCACGAAAATAAAACTGTGCAGGAAGGAGAATGTTTTTCATTTTTCGAAATAGTATCGTGAGAAGAGGTACTCAATCATACAGTGCTTTGATTTGACTTTGATATATAAAAGCGACAAAAGACGCAGGGAGTGAGTAATATAGTTGTTACACGTTTAGACATGTTTTTAAAAATTAGTTATGAGTCGGCATTTATCTGACTCCGCTGTGGGATCATTTACGGGGGTTCTTCTTTCTCCTTTCTTTATTGACACAACAATTCAAAAATTAACAAACCCGTGGTGTTTTGTGGGTGGGGGTGGGGGTGGGATGGGCAGGAGTCCTTTACAATATGAGTTTATTGATTTAAACATATATGATTTATATCAAAAGATATACAATCGGGAAGAAGGGCATAGTCTAATGTTAATCCCTCTTGCGAGAAGAAGACAAAGACACGACGAACGTCACAAGACAAACTGCAGTGAGTCACCGCCGGTCGAGTCCCTAGAGTGAGGGACTCGACCAGCGACGACGTGGGTAAAACATGGAAAAGAAAGACACCAGTTGTACAAGCACAGATAGAGGGGCGCATAGCCGAAAAAATATCTATGACATTAATGAAATACATTGAGTATTAAGTTTTCAGTCAGATTATAATATTCTGCTGTGTGAACACTGTTGCATTGTGGGACTGATATTGAGTTTATTCTTATAAATGTAACTGTAATTTTCGAACGTCGTGAATTGAGAGATAGGCTACATAACTTTTCTGAAAATATTGGCAGTTTCGTGAATTTTTGCCAAAGATAAGCGCCCTCCCGCACCTTACACCATGCCCGCAGAAGCACCAATCTCGCCATCACGAGAATTTATTCCAAATTGGCGCCGTTAATTTTCATAATTTACATACCTCTCATGAAATTTTATGTTTCTCGGATGCACAAAATCGCATCATTTGGCAAAAGGGTGATCTATACAATGCTATTAAGTAATGAAGTCCTTGAAGAATCGATCTCGATTTATGTGTGGTGTTAAATGTTACAATGCTCAAAAGTGGAGGACCGCTTTATAAAAGGAATTTAACTAGCATTGAAATCTGTCAAAAGCCACAGAACTGTGTCAAGTGCATGCACGCAGACTCTTTTCTATAGGAGGTACTTAACTCTTCTGTGGGGAGATATAAAAGTTTAATTCGATGGACTGATGGAGCGATCTACAAAATCTTTCCCAGACCATGGGGAGAGTGCTTAAAAGCGCATCGGTCAATCCACTTTGAAGTACTTCAACAAGGCTAAATCAACAATTCAGGCACACTGGGATCATTTGTTCTTCAAAACACTTCACTGTAACATATTAGGTTTGGAAACCTCTTTTAGAATATGGGTAAACCTTATATAGGTTAGGCTGAGGAGAAACGCCCATTGTGATTGACCGTGAGAGAAACCTGTGCCTGTAACACAGATTAGTATTGAAACTTTTTGCCAGTTATAGTTATAATTAATTTGAAAGGCAGCAATTTGTTTCCATACCATTATACATGCAATATGATGAGCTTCCTATTTTGCTCTGTGTAGAAATATCAAGACAAGTTTGCTGTATTCTGTTTTGTTTTGTCTTTTTTTGGGGGGGGGGGGCTTTGGGGTTTTTTTTTTTTTTTGTTATTTTGTTTTTTGTTTATTGTTTTGGGGTTATTTTATTATTATTATTATTATTATTATTATTATTATTATTATTATTATTATTATTATTATTATTATTATTATTATTATTATTATTATTATTATTATTATTATTATTATTATTATTATTATTATTATTATTATTATGTCCACCGGAATGACTAAATATAGGCTGACTGGTCTTTGGATATTGCACCCGCGGAGCTCCTATAAATTTTGGCAGGGGGTGGGGGATGGCTCCCGCAACATTTATGCCGATGGTACCATAGTTCAGTCTGTAGCTATCAGGACCGACGAAGTAATCGATGTTTTACTGGATAGCTTTGCTGATTGATAAACCAGGAATAATTATAAATTAAAATCGATATTGTCACACAAAGTATGAGTAAAACGAACTACTTATTTACACATTTTGAATAAATGAATATTTGTTACATGTATACGTGGTGGGCACACTGAATATTAAGTTTTCAGTCAGAATATAATATTCTGCTGTGTGAACACTATTGCATTGTAGGACTGATACTTGTGCAAACGATCTGTTTTCAATTCGTCAAGATATGGACTGTAAACTATATTTCGATATAATAATTTTACAACTGTTGGTCAGATCTGCAAAGCATTTATACCCCTGTTTCTACCGTAACTGACTTTTCATTCATACGTTGATTTCAAAGTGAAAACTACAGCAGAGCGGCCGGTATATCACACTGTATGGTTAATATATGCAACATTTAGTCTTCGACTCCATCTAGAGACCAAATAATCCTATTCAAAGATATTGTCACTTGCGACACACGTCAGACATATGACCTCACTAAAGAGACCAAATAATAATACTCAAGGACACCGTCACCTGCAACGCATGTCAGACAAATGATCTCACAAAAGTAACCAAATAACCCTACTCAAGGATATTGTCACCAACTTCACACATCAGTCCAATGACCCCATTGCTTTTACTGACTCCTCCTTCGCACTGATATTTTAAAAAGATCTTTTCCACGCAATGATGCTTTGCTGCAAAAGACCCTTCTTACATAGTAATGAGACTTTAACTATTGAGAATTTACAAAGTGGATATAAAACAATTATAATGTCACCAAATCATTTCCTATCCACTTTAATCATATCTATATATTTGATCGCCAATGATCTGATGATATGACCATTTTGTCGAATCACTCAATGACTTTCAGTGCAATTTAATATAAAATACAACCGGGAATGATTTGGTGATATTATAAATTATTTCATCATATCAGCATATCAGTTCCGGTTCGATCTAATCATTACAATTACAACTTAATCATATGCTTGACCGGAAGTTATTTGACCTTATCGCAAAATAATTTATGACATCATCAAATTGCGTCTGCTGAGGAATGATGATCTACATCAAATGCTATTTTATTCAGTATTTTTGTATATCATAATATTGCAGATTTCTTCATTTTACAATTTATTACGTTTATAATAAATCAGGTACCTACGTAAAGACCTCCAGTTGCCTTTTATTGGCCAATGCCTGTCTCAAGTCAGAAGCGAAAATTGTTTCGTCACATTTTCATTGGAAAATGAGTGTTGAAGTATTGGTGATTCCTGAATCTCTGTCTTTTGTTGTAATTAACTTTGCTCTTCATTGTTGGGTTGAAATTTATGAACATGGGTAATATTTTTTTCTAAATTGTCAGGTAAAATGAAGGCACAACATATGTTTGTATTTTTTTACTTTATTTATTTATTTTTTTTGGGGGGGGGAGGTCCGTGGTTTTGAGTAATACTAGAAAAGAGTCTATGGGACACAGGTGCCCAAACTGTCATTGCATTTCTGGCTATTTCAGCTCTAAGGATATTGATGGATGTATAGAATGGCAACCTAGTTCCAATGCCTTTGGACATACACGTAACGCAATGCAAGTCAGACATCAAACCACGCTAATTATTAGTATGTCAGTGGTTTTAAGTGGTCATATGGACAAATAAAACTCCAAGTTCACATCGATGTAATGTTGATTATAAATCGTATTAACCTGCATAACTGCAAATTAAATAAAACACTTCTTGAGATAAGCGTGACACAAGTTTGATATTACACACTTGCAATTTTCAACTAAGTTAACAGCATGGGACGGACGAATGGTCAAACAAACCTACGGGTGCGCATTTCATATGCTGCTTAATATTTCATGACTTACATCAAACACTTTTCAGAGAGATGCACGACACAAGTTTATGAAAGAGACAGACGGACGGACGGAAGCTGGCACGTACGGACAAGAGTCACACTAAATGCCCCATGAAATGATATGTTAAAATGGATTTTATCAAATGATTTAAACATGAAAAAGGTATTCCGATGTTTAAAAATAAATATTTAAATACATTTATACACACATACATACTTTTATCTATCTATCTATCTATCTATCTATCTATCTATCTATCTATCTATCTATCTATCTATCTATCTATCTATCTATCTATCTATCTATCTATCTATCTATCTATCTATCTATCTATCTATCTATCTATCTATCTATCTATCTACATGTATCTATCTATCTATCTATCTATCTACATGTATCTATCTATCTATATATATATACATATATATATATATATATATATATATATATATACATATATGTATGTGTGTGTGTGTGTGTGTGTCTACGATTTTCATTGCAGATAAGTTTGCTGGATACAAGAGTTACATAAAGCATGCAGATTCCCTTAAAGTTGTGTGGATGCACAAGGCAATATCTAATTAAAATAAGAGGAACGTATTTAGGCTTGACAGATAAGAACTGGAATTATAAACCATGTTACTCCATATTGCTAAAAGCAACGAAAGTGCAGAACAAATGGAACGAGAGAAGCACGGCGTGTGCCAGTCACAGAAGTTTACATCTGCAGGTGGCATGCACCACCAAACAGAAGTTTATATATTAGTGGTGCACAACACACGGACAAATATGAAGAAGCCGAAATAAAACGGCACTGAAACAAACAGCCGGACAAGTTAAACGCCTTCCGAAGCTAATATCCCACTTGGATCTCACCAGGATAAGAAGTGGAAGGCTCGGATAAAACATTAGGGTAGAAATGCCAAATAGTCGAGTTTTGTATCAGTCGGCTTAATCTGTTCAACGTTAAATGGTCCGGCGGTCAACAATTGTGCGTCAGTTTTGTCCATTACGAGCAACCATGCACTTTTATTAAAGAATGTCATCAGACACAGTAATAAGCAGACGGTATGAGGTACATCGGCTTTCAGTCAAACGGGGATTTTACAGCCTGTAATAAGTGAATCTATGCGGAAATCGATTTCATCTGTGGCCTTTAATTCCCGCCCTTTGAACTTGTATATTGAAGCCTAGCTTACATAGCTATTGATTTATATGGCTTCAAACATTTGTGCGTATGCCGATCAAGTCGGCTTTATTTGTATATTCTTACCTGACGCTCCATGAGGTGTCGCTTTTATTTGACTTTTCCATAAACTGTATAATTACACGATTTTGTCACGCAGCTTGATTTGTTCGGACAATAAGGTATTTGGAAACATAAAGGATGTTATTATTCTGATTGAGGTGCTTAGGTGAGTGGAACAGATGGACAAACTCAGAGCCGATTTGAGGTATGACGCTTGGAAACCAATGGGTTATGTTTAAAACGGGGAATTTCTGATTTAGGAATATGTTGAGATATGTCACGAGGAAAAACATTTTACAACGATTTCAAAGTATATGAGGTAATAGGAACCACAAGCATGTTACATTATCTAAACAAAGCAGTTAAAGGCCAATTATGAAACTATCGAACCGCGGTAGGTAAACAACTGGCACCAAATGCAAAAATTGATTGACAAAGGCAAGACATACATACATGCGGGAGATTAAAGTCGGCTGTCTTTGTGCGCTATGGCAGGCAGCAAATATGTATTAACTAAAAGCTTATGAACTCTATTGTTAATGTGGTGTTAGCTTTGAAAACAATTCCTACCACTGCATACATGGCTTAGCAGTCAGCGATGGGACTTTGTGCCGGTGATGTTAGGTTGTCACGACCGCATTGAAGTTGTTTCATCTTAAGTTATTTGTATGGTCCAATAGATGTGTTCTTCCCAAAAGCTCTGTTTTTCCCGTTCGTTCTGTCTATACGACAGGTCAAGAGGGGGTAAATTTAAGCAAATCGTATTATGACGCCCACGAAATTGTTTTCAGAGTCCATGGGACAAGCAGTTTTGCACAGAGTCTGCAGTTTTGCGCAAATTATCGGTCTGACCCATTTCCCTTTCCTCTTTCTTTCTTTCTTTGTTTCTTTCTTTCTTTCTTTCTTTCAGTCTTTACGAACTGAAAATGTTCATATTGCGATGTCTATTTTCGAAACAAGGAGACTGATCGACGGACACGCAGGTGGCCGGCGGGCCGGAGGAACGGAAAGACAGACAAATAGATAGATAAATAGATAGATAGATAGATAGATAGATAGATAGATAGATAGATAGATAGATAGATAGATAGATAGATAAATAGATAAACAGATTGATAGATAGACAGGCAGACAGACTGACAGATAGATAGACAGATGGATGGATGGATGGATGGATAGATAGATAGATAGACAGACAGATAGATAGATAGATAGATAGATAGATAGATAGATAGATAGATAGATAGATAGATAGATAGATAGATAGATAGATAGATAGATAGATAAATAGATAGGTAGATAGATATTTTCCAAAAGTAAAGGTCTTAGATTTAGTCAGAGTAATGAGAAGCAGAACTGCTACATATTACGTATCTTAAGAAGTATTAGAGGTCAAGATGCTACATTTACATCTTCCAGACAAATACCTTTGCCCATGACACATTCAATATGTATGGAAGAACAGTCGTAGCTTTTAAATTATGGTCTTCTATTTACTACAGTCTGAACAGTTTTAAGACTTATGCTGATCGAGTAAAACCAATTAAAAAAAGCTAAACATTGTAGTTTGGCCCCTGCCCCAATATAAAGCAAAATAAAAAGCGACAATTTGCTGTTGGTCTTTGGGCTTGCGGGCTGTGGATCAACAACTTGCCACAGCCCACTTAATAATATATAGAGAAAACTCATTTTTATGACATCATCTGTTCCCTTAGAAATGTGTCAGATAACTGAATATGTCAGATAAATGAATCAAACAACATAGAAAATGAACTTTTGTCATTCAAAACTGGTATCATTACAAAGTATATGTCGGATATCTGAGTGTCGTTATGCTGAGGTTTCACTGTATCCTGATGTGAATAGGTTTGAGCAACTCTGCGACCTATGTTCTTAGACAAGAACCAATCAAGGAGCGGTCGAAAACGCAGCACAGTGACAAACAGTTTCTAAGCATTGACTCCAAAAGTACTACCAAGATCATATGATATATGATTGTTGTACAGACACAGCACAACTAACTCGACTCCTCAGTGCACAATAATTGTCTAAACGAATCAATCACACATACATCCCTGACTTGAGGCAGATATCAACTACAGAAGTCAACAGCGGTTTAAAATAATCCCCTCTCTTGAAAAAAAAGGATCGTCATTACCACAGAAAATTGATAGGCCTCAACAACAACTGTTGAATCACTTCTTTATTAAAAGAGCCAACAGAGTTTTTAATGCCAACATGAGGTTGTTTCGAACCCCTTTTTATTAAAAGTGTCAACTGTGTTTTATGTTCCGCTGAGTGTTTTTTGAAACCCTCTTAAAGCTACACTGCAAAACGCCAATCCACCACCCAAATTGGAGAACTGGTCCACAGCAAGTCACAGCCCAAGGTGCATTTCAAATACGTTTGAGACTTTGTTCATAGAGTAGACTTAAACTAGTTTAACAGAGAACCGCCAAACACTATAGCACAGTGATATGCCTTTTTAAATATAAACTCCTAAAGTACCACAAGGAAGATCAAAATTTACCATGTAAGTAGGAGCTGGCACTGAGGTGCAGTAATGTACCCAGTGTTGATTCTGGTGCTGTGTCCCGGACATTTCAGATGTAAGTGAAGGTGTTCTAACGCCGTTCGAAAGCTGTGAAATGTAGCTGTGACAAAAGGCATCTTTTCTTAACTCTCATGAGCTCTCTGCATGGTCTTTAAATCATTTTAAACATATTCTATTGTGCCTGGTGTTTGTTTTGTGAACCTTTTATCCTGAAGCCCCCCGAAATTTGGTCTCTGCGACAGTCGTAGTTTTCGCATAGGGTCTCTGCATTTGAGCAGGCGTGATATTCGATTTTTCATGATGCTTCATTTTGTATTAATTTACATTTTACACTTTTTAAGAGTCCAAATTTCCTCCATTAGAATCACATGACTTTTTGAAAATATTACCATTGACTGTTGAAACAAAAACATCCGAGAATTGGAACTACCAGTTCGACAATTGTGAATTTCCAATACGAGATGTATCTGGCCACAGATATAGTGATGCCAAGCCCATTCACACATACAAACATAAGCACAACCACCTAAAATGTCCTTCTCTCTTGCAAGGTCTGCTGCTGAGAAAACAAACTATACCCTGTCTACAATTTGTAAAATGCAAGTCACCCGTGATTATCCCAGTAGCCTTATTTTGAAGACTGTGCCACCCTTGGTTTAAACACATTTTATCGAAACAATCGGGAGACAGGACGGTGCCTAAATCCATCCCTCTTGTTTGTATGGAAAGATAGGAGAGCTTCAGACTTCCCAGTACAATATATTATGAACATGGACAAATTGCTGCGGTGGTGAGAACAATACATCACTAAGACAAATAGAATGGCAGAGCCACACACGATGGAGTATAGACACCACCTAACACCACTGATAGAAGTATCAAAGATGGCTGAAATACATAGTGCCAGCCTTGCTTCCGTGGCTCCAGACAGGTCCCACACCGTGTCACAAGAATAGGCTCAACACAACTTTTGTACAGAGTTTCTAGGGCTTCACGTGGCAGCATAGATCTAAATTTACTACAATGTACAATTTGCACCTGATGGCTTTACACAGATGTGAAATTTGTTGTTGCCAATTGATCCGACTATCAATATGTACACCAACGTATTTAGTATATGCAACCTGAGTAAAATATAATCATTCTAGTGTCGTTACCAAAATAGAATAGTTGATGCTATCAAACATTAGTGATATATAGTAAGCAAGTACCTATGCTCAAATTATCATTCCAGTCGTGTGGCCAATCATCCAATAGGCTGTGAAGGCACGTCTCAGTAGAGTGTAGCTTTAAATGAGCTGACTGTTCAAGTGTTATAAAGTCGTGGTCAGTTAGGTAAGTCAGCGACTCAAGTTGGACCGCGTTCCATACGCCTTTAGCAATACGACTAATTATAGATATTGGCCTATAGTTTACTTTGTCTGAAATGCTGCTGGTACCTTTAAAATTGGTTTTAGTTAGGCCATTTTCCAATCCTTCAATACAACAGCGTTGGCTATGGATCAATTAAATATGCAACAAAGAGCCTTTCTAAAAATCTTAGACCTGCGCTACGTAATTCAATATCCATGCCTAATACAATAAGATTACTTTCTTTCGGTAAATCCTTTAAAGACCTGTGGTTAAAATCTTCTGAAATATCATTGCGTTTGAAAGTGCAAATTTTATTCGGATTTTTGCACTGGTATTGTAGCGAAGGATGGATGTCCTCGGTAATTTCGTGACCCTCGTTTTTTTTAAAATACGCATTATACTGATCAGAGGTTAATTCTTTGGATATCACGTTTTGTTACTTCTTACCAGGATTTTATTAATTTAAAACTATTGTGCCCTAAGTAAATTATTGTGTTGCTCTTGCTTAACAACAATTTTTGGGAAACATCGATTTTTGAAGTTTGCTTGACGCATGATTCTCAGTCACAGAGAAGTTGCTGTTTGACGTCACTGCTTTATCGAAGCAATCGGTGCCTTTGCTTGCACAGAACAAGCTGAAATAGGCATATACTTTTCCTTAGAAAAAAATCTACTTACTATTAAACATTGCATTGAAAATTCTTTATTTAAAATGCTTTCTGGAATGATTTTGAGGACAAGCAGTCATATTGGAAGGGTCTGTTGAAGTTGCATCACTTTGCAGTGGTGCGGCAAGAATCACCAAGACCCGTTAAGACTCATTTGCGAATTTCACACACGCAAATCTTAACAGGTAAAATTTGCAACAGAACAACGATGATCATATTCAAAACAAGCGAAGGTGACCATTGTAGCTCATTGTCTCAGCTTTTCCAGTTTCCACGCAGATAGCGCAGCCTCATATTACTGTACTTGTTCCCAGGTGCAGTGTACAAGTAACTTGGCATTGCATGGACTGCAGGTGGATTTAAATGACGTGTGCAATGTGACATGTATATTGTCAGCTAATACATGTCTGTTTGATGAAAAAAAATCTTGGGCAACGGAGTACGCATTGCTCTAGGTGAGCAGTTTTTGTTCTCACCAAACAGACAGGTAGTGACTATTTCAGCATAAACGTAGTAGGTGCAAACGCTCTTCTACCTTAAACTTTAAACGTCCAGCAGCCTTGTTTTTTTATTTGAGGGTAGCTTTGAGCGTGAATTGTTTTTATCTTTTCTTGGTTTACTTCTTAGAAAGGTGAGCAAAACGTACCGCCGCCATCTCACTTTAGCCCTTGCTCTAACCAGACTGTGAACTTTTGCAACCCCTTTCAGACCACTTCAAAACGAGGCTGGCTAATCTTAGCTAAACGGGGTAAGCGCGTGTAAAGGGGTGGAGGGAGCATGGCTTAGACAAGTGCTGGAATGGGGAATGGAAAGAATTCTATACTCCCTACTCAATGATAAAAGAGAATACATTGCTATAATGAGGTAAAATTCAGGAAGAACATATTTTATTTAGCCAAGCTGAGGCGTAACAAAATTCAGTTTCCGTGCAAATGCCTAAAGAGAACTGTATTCAAACAGATAGCGCGACTCTTGAACATTACTTTCCGTGAACGGAACCTAGATTTGAAAGTTAGCCACGTGCCAGACGTTTATGAGACTGCGCTAACCTGCTGCATGTGAACCTAGTGAATATGGGATGCTTCAAAGGCCTTGTATGCCATCCCCACTTACCATGGGGTTTACCCATGTTTGTGCATTCCGGTCTTTAAAACCAAGTTGGGATTCAAATTAAGCGTCCCTTGCCTGAGTTCGTCGCGCATAGGAGTCCTTTGCTTGAAGTACTTTTCATTTTCTACTCTTAAATTCAATACAACCGTAAAGACACATAATTAAATCCATGGCACACACACACACACACACACAAACACACACACACACGCACACATACATACATACATACATACATACATACATACATACATACATACATACATATTTGGGAGTGGACTACAGAGACTATCCCACATGAGGGAAACTGACCAGCTGTCTTGGCTGTAGACAACGTCACGCACGGTCTACAGTAATGCCGACTAACGGTAAGTATGCCACTTTTCAGCCATGTCAGCCTTCACTAATCCTGCTGTCCTTTTGTTTGCCTTTACGATATTTCCTGGCGCCGAGTTGCTTATTTATGGTATTCTCACTTCAGTTGAAAGGTGGATAAAGTCCATGCTCGCGCCAGCATAGTGCGAATTCTGTGCGAATTTGCCATTTTGTCAGCTGCAGAAGCAGAGAGAGTATCCATGAAAGATTGTTTGTCTAACATGGAAGCGCTGAATGCAGTGTTCTAACCAAATAAATGGCTAGAGTTTAATTTGTAGAAGGACATACATACATACATACATACATACATACATACATACATACATACATAACCATCCTGAAAAAGCCATGATTGAATCCTAATCTTATGATTAACTACAGACCTATCACTATCAGCTCAGTCCAGGCAAAAGTCATATAGCAGAGTATACTCGGTACTAGTCTTACAGTCAGTTTGGCTTCCGTGAAGGATATAGTACCTGAATGGCATGTGCAGCAGTAAATGAAATGGTCTCCCATTTTAAAACCGAAAAATCACCAGTGTTTATTTGTTCAATCGACTCTGAACGTTGTTTTGATTCTGTTTGGCACACTGTTTTTTTTCTACAAATATAAGATGTTCTCCTTTTCATACATTTGAAATTCCTGCGTAACTGGTAAAAAAAATAATTAGGTGTGGTTAGATGGAATAGCAAACAAATGTATTGTTTCAATATTACTAGAGGCACTCGTCAGGGTAGTTGTCTCTCTCCCCTTTTCTTCTATGTATCATCGATGGATTACTCGAAGAACTTCATGCTTCACATCCCGGTTTGCATTTTAATAAAGAATGCATCAGTTGTGTAACCTGTGCAGGTGATGTTCCCCACCTGAGTCCTACGAAACCAGCAGATCTGCAGGCGCAGATCAATACATGTACCAATTATGCGGAAAAGTGGAGGTCCAATTTTGAGATTGAAAAGTTAAAAGGTGCGGTAGTTGGTGGGAATACATTTCACCTCAAGGGCTTACCTATAAAAACCTACTAAATCACTTGGAATCCTTGGCATGGTATTTAATTCATCCTGATCCAGCACATCCCATGTGGAGCAATGGGCACAGAACTGTTGTGGTGCATATTTTGGTCTTTACAATGCTGTAATGCCATATCCCGTTGTTCATACCGATTTTAAATAATACTTTTGGAAAACTGAATACTTACCTACAGAGCTTTATGGAACTGACTGTCTCCATATTTCAAAATCTGATGTTAATAATTTGGATTTGACTCAAGCTAACCTCGTAGAGCAATCTCTTGGAGTTGGTAAACGTTCACATCACTCTAATCTGTTACATGCATTAAAATTGCATTCTGTCTATAGTTTGATTAGCCATGGGACAGTTTCTCTCTTTTATAAATTATGCCATTCTGATACTCCACCTCGAAAACTGTCACTGCTACTAATGGCTCAGTATATGTTACACGGTACATTGTACGCAGGCTCTTTAGTGTCGTGCATTATCTCACTTGATCTGGCAGCTCTAAAGTTAGCTTCCAATGATACATACCCCAGCGTCACCGCCCATGTGGCTGTGGATACCGCTGACCAAATTATAGACTCCTTACGATTTTCAGTTTACTAGGACACTTATTTTAGAACATGGTCTGCAGAACACATTTTAACTGGATAGTTAACAAAATCTCTTAAGTTCATATTATTTCCCTGTATGTTTTTCAGCTATGTATAAACTTATTTTTCCCATGGGGAGGGTTTAATGAAATTATCATCATCATCATCATCATCATCATCATCATCATCATCATCATCATCATCATCATCATCATCATCATCATCATCATCATCATCATTATCATCATATGCATGCATACATGCATGCATACATACATACATACATACATACATACATACATACATACATACTTGTATGTGTGAATGATGAATTCATCTGTACATTAATTGTCCTTGAAAACATTTGAGTTAGTTTTAGGAGACATATATTCTTTTTAGTGGAAAGGTATACAAGTGGCTCATCCAGTCGAAGATATAAACATTATTATAATAATACCAGCTGTTAAATAAGGCCTGCAAAGGATCCTTTTGGCAACTTCATATCAGTAAATCATGAATTTCACTATTTGTAAAAATATGGATATTGCACTTTTTGCTTCAATAATTGCTGGCTGATGAAAGTAGCCTGGAGACAAGTTAAAAGGCTCTGTAGAAAAACAGCATAAGAGTTCACAGAAATTTACTTGTTACGACCATATTGTTATCACAATTTATAACACTCGTGTCACATCCAGGTCAAATATTTTCCAAAAAGGTGTCAATTCAGGTTAAATTTGGCTCATGTTGGTCGACCTCTTAGCATTGTAAACGTCTCGAAATTTCAGATAATTGGACAGATACAAACAAAATCTATTTCCCTGAAATTTCTTCATGGAAATAATCGTTGAAAAGATGAAAGACTCAGCAACATCCTTAGGTCAACGCCAATGACGGCCTGTGTATGCAGTGTTGCTATGAAGACTGAAATTTAGGGAAAAATATTCCCGAAGACAGGCTGATTTTAAAAATATTGCTGAGCTTGAGGGGATCTAGGGGAAATGTGACTCGGGAAAGGTGAGAAAGGTCATCTTTATAATCGTTCGAATAATATAGACAAAGCTGTCAAAATGGAATAATTTGACTGGGGATTAAATGGGGTCTTGAATTGGTGGTAGGAGACATATTTTGCCTTCCAGATTTTTATAACAGTTGAGCATGTCAATTTTCATTTACGTCTTACTCAAATAAACGAGAATCTCTGCAATGTTACAACCTCTGTAGATATGTTTCAAACTGTAACGCTTTCTTTATTTTGAGAACTACGAATTTAATAAACGTGCGCATAAAAGCATATCAACACTTACAAATAAGAGCTGTCACTTGAGGGTATTATTTTAAACTCATAAGATACTTTAATTATTGGGCGATGACATGATGTAATGTAAAAACCAAAATTCATTACAAACTGTTATATCAATTTATTCTATATTTGCATATCATCTATTGAAATTATTTCAATAAATTTGATTCAGTTACCGGCAGGGGGCTTTCCTTTCCACAGCAGGTAGCAGTGAATATATATTTAAAACGCTTGTATAACGAAACCGTAGAATTATTTTTTTATGTAGAATACTTGTAAAAGTACACACATGGAAGGCAAATGAAACTTAAAAGTTCGCTTATATACTTCTGAAATTACTGGCGTTCTGTTGTTAGCTGATAAAAAGTATCCATGTACTTTTGATAGTGCATGCCTTTGATAGTAGACCACTTTTTACAACTTCTAAGCCAAGGAGGTGACAACCACCCAAAACACAACAATGATATTCCCAGTACAAAGCAGCATCACTGTATTGACTTTACCTTTTGATTATTTTTAGGACTTAACATATTGTATTTGTGTCTTTTTGTCCAGAACCAATTCCTGACAGTCATTACCCTATGCTGCAGTCCGAACTCTTTATTCTCCATAAGGTAACCTGTCACTGTCTTACCTATTTTCATATGGAAGTACTATTGTCCATATTGCCCACATTCTTCTGTAGAATTTTGATATAGGCTGTATAACCCCAAATAAGTTAAAGGGTCTTCAGCGGGTAACTTCTGAGAACATGTTTCGGAGCCTGTACCCGACATGTCTCTCTGAGTAGCGGTTCTTTGTCTAAGCTAAATATTCTCAAAGAGAACCCACATAATAATGAATAAATATGAACGTGGCAAGTGATGAATTAGCTGAATACGTGAAGTTTTGCTTTTAAATGCAAAGCTTCATTATGAATGAAGAATACCTGTTAAACCAAACATAATTATTAAATATTTATGGTATAAGCTCAGACAAAAACAATTTGACTTACTCCTGAACTAGTATATACCCTTCTTAGCTGGGTAGCATATCTTAATGAATCCACCTTCTTATGTATAACTGAAGTAGAAATAAACTGGGGCATTATATTCAACCCCAGTGATCTTAAATTAAACAGTTGCAGCTAGACCACATGTACAAACCGAGGGAAATCCTAACAAGTAACGCAACAATGAACATCCTGCACCAGATTTTTAAAACATATCCCTTAATGACACCTACTCCTCACTTTGAAAATCTCCAAACAATAAAGCTCGATTTTGCTGCCAACCCTGAGTCAATGATTCGACATAAAGGGTCAGGTTTGTGAAATTTGAGTAAATACTGTCAAATTTGAGTAATTGTTTGACATGGAGTAAATAACGTGTACATAAGCATGTCAGAAAAGAATGAAAGTCCTTAGCATTTGAGTCTAAAACATGTTATTAAAACACAATTTTTTCGTAACAAGATTTAACTACAATTCGGCAAACTTGTAACTGTCGTCGGAAGCTGCTTGCTACTGATAGCCCCTGGAGGTTTAACCTGACAAAAAACATGTAAGTCTAAAATGTCTGAAATGTGAATATTAAAATAGAATGATGTCAATGACAGAATATATCTAATTGGATGGAATATATTCCTTCATAAAAGTATTATGACCTAAAGGGTTGGGTTCGGCACACTGTGTTGTCACCAAAATGATATTTCTGATGCTGGGGGGGGGGGGGACTTTTTGCAGCTTGGACTTACAAAACAAATATGATAAGACTGCGGTTTCTTAACTTGGTTATATACAATGAACAAAGGCATCTGCTACCTTTGCTACAAGTGTCTTCTCCCAAAATCCCTACTAAAAAGGGAACAGTCATTATGTACTATGAATATTTTACAATTTGATTTCACTTATTAATATTGGTGCAATGTAACTGGTAAATGTTTTAACTGTTTTTATCATCTACCAACCATTTAACCACTCCAACATCTGCTGCTGCAGGTTCTTGCTCTGCTATTTTGAATTCTAATAGCTAACAGGTTGATTTTAATGGCCAGGGCCCAGCGATTACGTCTCAGCTGGGATCTACCATTAACCTTCAGCTATGAATTGCCATTCAAAGGAGCATTTTCTCTGTTAGTTCCATGTGAAATCCCTTGCTTCCATTCTCCACTTGGCTTTCTTAACATTACAAGGGTTGTGACTGCTTTAATCAGCAAATCTGTTAAAGGATATATATATATATAGCTACTTATTATTAAAGATATACTCATTATTCTCCAATCTTTGCTGTCAGTTACCTGTTCCCAGTTCGTAGAACTAACATGCCAGCTACTAATTCTTCATAAAATGCTGCTTATTCTCTTATTATCTCCACCCGCCACCATTTTGTTGTTAGTTCCTTGTTCCTAGTTACATATTCGTACAGAACGTCTCATTACCATCTGACACTCACCAGCTCCTACTGACCATTTAATTATTCCGAACGATATGCTCATTTTTCTCCTAACGTACCAATCAATTACCAGTTATTAGTTCCCTGTTATACCTTCCTTCTTGCAATATCCTTATTCTGATGGAAACGATCATTATTCTCATATCATAATTTATCTGTTCTTAGTTCCCAGTAAAGAAGAAATATGTTTTCCTTTTTCTTGCGTACTAGTTGCCATTTATTTACCTGTAAGGAAATAGTAATTTTCCTATCTTCGATGTCGGTTCCCAGTTCCTACTTTCCAGTTTCTTATTCTACAATTGATACTCATTAGTACACTATAGTAGTCCCAGAGCACGGCACTTTTATTCATGTGTCTGATTTTAACAGGTTTGACCATGCTATCTGTTTCAAAAGTTTTTGCCGGATTTGAAAATTAAAGTCTTATATACCACACCTGGTGGATGGTCTGACTAGATTGTAATTATTATTTGAATTTATGTAGGCGCAAAACAAGACGAAAAGCATACATTCCATGAACTTCCACCTGAATCAACAGTTGTTACTGAATGTCCATGGCATTGGTGTCAAATTATCAGAAAGAAACTACTTAATAACTTGAATGAATAAATACGTTCTGTTTGCACGTGTAGATTAAAAACCTGTAAAACAAATGTACTGAAATCGGTGAAACAAATGGCTGACATCGAAGAACTGTTGTATTTCCATCATAAAAATGAAAAGTATGTCTGACTTCCAGACTGTCCCTTTGGAAAATGCTTTTGGGTTACCTTATGTCACACCCCATCAGCGTAAGAAAAAGATTTGGAGCTGTGCTTGTTCGCAGGACAATTGATATTGAAGTTCCGCTTGTGCCACAATAAATTACTTTTCCTCGTATCTAACTGACACAGTTATAAATAGAAATGACCAAAGTACATATATTTTTGTGATTTCACATTCAACCCTATCTTGTCAATTGCAGTGATGTTAAACATGGCTGCGATTTGTTGCACTACAAATGACTCAAATACGAATGCTTCCGAGACATTGGCCTGCTCCGACAAACAAGCACTAGACTTACATCTATACCATATGCGAAAATCTTGCAAAAATATTTCGACGGCCAGTAACACTATTTTGCGCCATTATTTGACCCGACTTGCGTTCTTATACTAGGAATGGGCTTTGGTTAAAAAAATGACTACTTCTGAGATATTTATCTGATCCGATTAACAAGGTACACATATATAGTACAAATTTCACAGCGTAATTTTATTATCATTTTTAAACTTCGAGACATACAGGAGGCGATAAAAGGTGCTTTTAACTATTGATGTGTAATACCGTTTCCTATAGATCTAATTTGTCCCGTTGAAGTAATCTTATTATAGAAGGACAGAAATTATGTCCAAAAAGTCCTAAAGTGTGAGTGGCACGCGTGTAAAAGTAGCTATTTAATTTGGTGCTATATAAAGCTTTGAATTACTGGTCCAAGAGCTATGAAAAATGCACCAACCTTTTTCTATCATCTTTTGCCCTCCAGCAAGCAGCCCTACAATTTTGTTTCTATTTTTTGCTCCTTACATTACATCCGAATATGTTCTATTTTTATGATTAATGCAAATATTTTCCGGACATATATCTTCACTTTAGGCAAAACTCCTTGCACATTTTCCCGAACAATTCCTGCCTAACATTTTCTGCCTTCTATGCTGTTACTGTTAGTGTAATGGCCATTCACTGTTCTTAGAAAAAGATTTGACATTTTCTGGACAAAGCAGTAAATCCTTTTACACTCACTGCAATAAACCCAAATATGATTACTCTAGATATATAATTGTTGAGTACATTTTAAAATCATCTCGTAATATTTTATTGAGTCTACACACAATCCTAACATTACTCATTGTATATTTCTCCCTCTGAGACAAGTCCTAACAAAATTTTGTATTATTCTCTGCCTCCTGCACCCCGACCCACCCCCCCCCCCCTATTATCTGTAATAAATTCTGCACCCAGCAAATAATGAGACATGGCAATTAGCAGCTAGGGAAAAGGACAAAGTACCTGGCAGCCCAAAATAAAATCGAATAATAAGTATATTCTTCGGAATAAAGAACTGACAACAAATTGGGCACTGGTAACCGGCACCTAGGATAAGTGCATCACGAGAATTCCCTTCAGATTAAGTAACTAGTATAAGTACAACCTGGCAACCATTATTGGAAATTACTATGGCCTCAATGAAATAAGTTCCATTTTGTCCCTGAAAAAATACATATATATGTGTGTGTACATTTACATTACTCATTGTCATATCATACATCATATATATATATATATATATATATATATATATATATATATATATATATATATGTATATATATATATATATATATGTGTGTGTATATATATATATATGTGTGTGTGTGTGTGTGTGTGTGCGTGTGCGTGTGCGTGTGCGTGTGCGTGTGTTTTAATGGGCAACCAAAACGGACGCAACTGGGAGCATAAGAAGCTAACCGGAGGCTAATACAGATGTCTGTCAAGCAGGTGACAGGGGAAGTGCCTGGGTGAGAAATAACTGCTCTTATGATAATATGATAGCTATCAGAGCTGAGAATAACATTGGAAGAACTTACAGCGGGACAAGTGAAAGAGGTTATATAATTGGAAGCTGATTGAAAGGCTGTGATGTTTTACTAACGATGCTGCGCCAATATTCTATTTGAAACAAAATACGAAATATTGTGCTGAATAATCATTGATCCCTTCAGACCAAGGAGCTGGGAACTTGGAACTGGCAGTTGAGATAACAGACGTTGAACTTGAGTGGCACATTTGCTTAGACTTATTTTGGTCTACAGCCTGGGAAGCATGATCATTGTTGCTGTACCCATATGTTTCTCATCCCCAGTGCTTCCTTTTCAGAAAGCATGGATCCGCCATTGCACCATTGGCAATATGAAGGAATTTATACAATAGGTATCAAATTCACAAATCACTCATCTAATTTGTGTCCACTCTTTGCCGTTTTACGAATATGATTCATGCACTTTTTAACAATCTTAATTCTTAGTTGACAGTTTCATCGCATTTTCCACGTTTTCTCAGAATGAAACTGTCTTGTTACTACAGAGCAAAACGGAGTAAAAACGAACTGAATGAAACTGATAGGAACAGAGTATATTTAGGGCGACTAAAACTACAGCACATAAACCAAGGGCACCGTTATATCAAAATCGCATCTCTTAAAAATCTCAAATTATGATTGTTAAATGAATATGCTTCACCAGATTATGATCCTGGAATTGAGGGAAATACACAGTTAGGATAGAAAGTCACAGACAGCGCTGTTATGTATATAGGTGACACAAAACATATTAAATAGTGTTCTAGATAGGTTCCGTAGTTTCTATCATGGATGCATAAAATTAAGGTATATCCCATAAAATATCATTTGCGAAGTAGTCAAATATGTGTATCTGCCAATTTGAAAATACATTTAACGAAAGTCTACGTACGGATGACAAACATGAAGCCCAGTTGCATTTGGGTCATAAATTGGTTCTAATCGTATGCCATTCCCAGTTCTACAAATAGTTTCCGTACATTGTACTTCAGCGTTTGCCTGTTTGCGCCGATTTTCATTTCTGTCTCCATAAGGGAAATAATAGATTTAGCAAAATTGCTTTTCAATGATGGATTTCTGAGTGGGCCTGCTGTGTCTGCACAATGCGCATGAGAACACTATTCATTGCACAATGACATTAACATTGTAGAAATGTCACGCGTAATTACATAATCGTAAGCCCAACAATGGGTTTGATCTTAATTTTCACTCCCTCATCAAACGAGCGGTTAAAATTGCTTAACCATTTTGTTATTATTTTGCCTCCATCCCTTTCCTTGAACCGTCTTTCACAGAATGATGGAACCCCAAATCCATAGCCAAATTTCTTGGCAAATATACTCGTCAATTACTATTATTTTGATTCAATTGCTCGGGTCAAGCATAATAACCTAGGAAAAAAAGTACCAGGCAGATTGATGATAGCGCTTTCAGCTCAAAGCAAGACAATTGTAAGCTGTTTAGGTTGTGCTGACTTCGAAGCAACCATTTATTCAAACAATGTCACTATCTTTCAAACATATATTATTTTCGTTAATTTCCCACAATTTCAAAGTGGAAACAATATTGAAAAATGTGTGAGCTGTAATAGTTTCAGAAATTTGTTTCACGGAAGATGTACTGCTAAAATAAAAGTGAACGCTTGGATCAATTTAACATGGAGTATGATAGATCTGATGTTTTTGGATATAGAATAAGGCGCACAACTAGTACTTTATGCAATGTGATCAAGGAACACGTCCTCATACTAGATCGATACAATACCAAAGATTTTTTCTGAAAGCACAATAAACTTCAAAATTTGGTGTTCATTGTGACTGCAATTGATGTTCACAGACGCTTAAAAATGAGCTCACTGGCTGCATGCCGATGCACATAGAAGCCATGATGCGGTGAATGCGGATAGCTAGGAGCAGTCGAATAACAAAAGGTCCTTTTGGGGACCACCACAATATCCCAATCAAGTAGTATCACTTACCCAACACATTGATAATACTTACTGTCTCCATTATGCCCAAATGCTATACCAATATTAGCGTCTCTCTCTCTCTCTAACTCTCTCTCTCTCTCTCTCTCTCTCTCTGTCTCTCTCTCTCTCTCTCTCTCTCTCTCTCTCTCTCTCTCTCTCTCTCTCCAGCAGGACTATATGTTTGGTAATTCTAATTGTATAAGCTAGTGTATAGTTTTTCCAAAGCGCGCGCGCACACACACACACACAGACACACACGCACGCACAAAAGGTGTTCCATATTATATAATCCATCTTGCACTCTAAATAATGGAATGGAGACCACACTTCATAAAAATGATATAACGCTCTCACGGAGTGCAAATTTGCATGCTCAATCCCCAAATGGATGAAATCAAGATTTCGTCCTTTCTTCTTTTCACATTATGCATAAGGAATGACTATGGACCCACTATAAAAAGAAACGCCACACACACACACACACGTCACAGCAGATCCACAGCAAGATAGTTCGACTTGTTATGAGGATTGACTAGAGAACAACAACGCACAAACCGTTTCATGTGATGTTTCCTCTGGAACCCACTCATCTGACATCATTGAACAATGTGCACTCAGATAATATCGTATTGATAAATTTGCTTTTAATACATGCATATATTTTTTACACCACAACATTAATTTTGTTGCTCAGGAAATGCATGAGTGATGTTAGAGATAATGTATTCAGATAATGCCGCCACGCATGGTTAGTACTTATAATCAATAGCGTTTAAGACATGCCACATATGACACTCTTGGTTAATGGGAACTTGGGGCGATTGTGGAGGAAAGAGCCTTTGCTCATTTATTAAAGTGATATAAACTACATAAATGTACAGAGAGAGAGAGAGAGAGAGAGAGAGAGAGAGAGAGAGAGAGAGAGAGAGAGAGAGAGAGAGAGAGAGAGAGAGAGAGAGAGAGAGAGAGAGAGAGAGAGAGAGAGAGAGAGAGAGAGAGAGAGAGAGAGAGAGAGAGAGTTGCTTTATATAAAGAATATTCGGTGTTCCGGTGATTTTTCAATTTTCCGAATATGGCATTTAAGTGGCTTTTATGTGAAAGCAGAGAGTCTCAGCAACTCAAAGCTGTTTTCCTTTTTCATATTGACATAACCGTTCCAAAGTTAGAAGTTTTTTAAAGGTTGAAAGCCCATGTTTTACCAAAGCCCGCAATATTTGATATAGATTTAAATTCTGTTTCACAAGGTCAAATACTACACATTCAGACACTTTTGAGAATACAAAAAGTGTTCAAACTGATGTCATTAAAATTCCCTTGGCCTGTTCACTGTATATTTGGTATACATGTTGACCTCTTGGTGACCTTCCATATCCAGGTAATATTTTTTAAAGCTCCACTACTTCGCAAAATTAAGCTACATATTGCACATAATTCATTAAAAAAAC